>SDVV010008400.1:0-17228 GCA_016164225.1 Gammarus roeselii | reverse complement strand
ATGCGTCACACCAGTGCCATAAGAGGGCGGGAAGAGGTGATAGACATGGCTTGCAACATTATGCGTCACGCCAGTGTCAGAAGAGGGCGGAAAGAGGTAATAAAGATGATACGCAGTAGTGTGCGTCACCTCAGTGCTAGAAGGGAAGAGCGTGGAAAGAGGTGATAGTGATGACTCGCAATAGTGTGCGTCACACCAGTGCCATAAACGGGCGGGAAGAGGTCATAGTCATGACTCGCAGTAGTATGCGGCACACCAGTGCCAGAAGAGGGCGGGAAGAGGTGATAGTGATGACTCGCACTACGGTGCGTCACACCAGTGCCAGAAGAGGGAGGAAAGAAGGGATAGTGATGGCTCACAGCATTGTGCGTCACACCAGTGCCAGGATAGGGCGAAAAAATGTGATAGTGAAGACTCGCAGAATTGTGCGTCACACAAGTGCCAGAAGAGGGCAGAAAGAGGTGATAGTGATGACTCGCAGCATTGTGCGTCACACCAGTGCTAGAAGTGGCCGGGAAAAGGTGATAGTAATGACTCGCTAGTGTACGTCACACCAGTGCCAGAAGAGGGCAGGAAGAGGTTATAGTGATGACTCGAAGTTGTGTGCGTCACAAAAGTGCCAGAAGAGATTGGAAAGAGGTATGAGTGATGACTCGAAGTAGTTTGCATCACACCAGTGCCAGAAGTAGGCGGGAAGAGGTGATAGTGATAGCTCGCACCATGGTGCGTCACACCAGTGCCAGAAGAGGGCGGAAAGATGAGATAGTGAAAGCTCGCAGCATTGTGCACACCAGTGCCAGAAGATGGCGAAAAGAGGTGATAGTGATGACTCGCAGCATTGTGCGTCACACCAGTCTTAGAAGAGGGCGGAAAGAGGTGACAGTGAGGACTCGTAGTAGTATGTGTCACACCAGTGCCATAAGAGGGCGGGGAGAGGTGATAGACATTTCTTGCATCATTGTGCGTCACACCAGTGCCAGAAGAGGGCGGAAAGAGGTGATAGTGATGACTCGCAGATGTGTGCGTCACATCAGTGCCAGAAGAGGGAGGGATGAGGTGATAGTGATGACTCGCAACAGTGTGCGTCACACCAGTGCCAGAAGAGGGCGGAAAGAGGTATGAGTGATGACTCGAAGTAGTTTGCATCACACCAGTACCAGAAGTAGGCGGGAAGAGGTGATAGTGCTAGCTCGCACCATGATGCGTCACACCAGTGCCAGAAGAGGGCGGAAAGAGGAGATAGTGATAGCTCGCAGCATTGTGCACACCAGTGCCAGAAGAGGGCGAAAAGAGGTAATAGTGATGACTCGCAGCATTGTGCGTCACACCAGTCGTAGAAGAGGGCGGAAAGAGGTGATAGTGAAGACTCGTAGTTGTATGTGTCACACCAGTGCCATAAGAGGGCGGGGAGAGGTGATAGACATTTCTTGCAACATTGTGCGTCACACCAGTGCCAGAAGAGGGCGGAAAGAGGTGATAGTGATGACACGCAATAGTGTGCGTCACACCAGTGCCAGAAGAGGGCGGAAGAGGTGATAGTGATGACTCGCAGCATTGCGCGTCACACCAGTGCCAAAGGAGGGCAGGAAGAGGTGACAGTGATAGCTCGCACCATTTTGCGTCACATCAGTGCCAGAAGAGGGCGGAATGAGGTGATGGTGATGACTCGCAGTAGTGTGCGTCACACCTGTGCCAGAAGTGAGCGGAAAGAGGTGATAGTGATGACTCGCACAAGTGTGCGTCACACCAGTGCCAGACGAGCGCGGGAAGAGATGATAGTGATGCCTCACAGTACGGTGCGTCACACCAGTGCCAGAAGAGGGCGGGCAGAGGTGATAGTGATAGCTCGCAGCATTTTGCGTCACACCAGTGCCAGAAGAGGGCGGGATGAGGTGATGGTAATAGCTTGCAGCATTGTGCGTCACACCAGTGCCAGAAGAGGGCGGAAAAAAGGTGATAGTGATGACTCGCAACCTTGCGCGTCACACCAGTGCCAGACGAGGGCGGAAAGAAATGATAGTGATGACTCGCAGCATTGTTTGTCACACCAGTGCCAGAAGTGGGCGGGAAGAGGTGATAGTGATGACTCGCACAAGTGTGCGTCACACCAGTGCAAGAAGAGGGCGGGAAGAGATGATAAAGATGACTCGCAGTACGGTGAGTCACACCAGTGCCAGAAGAGGGCGGGAAGGAAGATAGCGATGACTCGCAGTAGTGTACGTCACACCAGTGCCAGGAGAGGGCGAAAAAAGTTGATAGTGATGTCTTGCAGCATTGTTTGTCAAACCAGTGCTAGAAGAGGGCGGAAGGAGGTGATAGTGACGACTTGCAGTAGTGTGCGTCACACCAGTGCCATAACAGGGCGGGAAGGGGTGATAGACATGGCTTGCAACGTAGTGCATCAGACTAGTGCCAGAAGAGCGCGGAAAGAGGTGATAGTGATGACTCGCAGTAGTGTGCGTCGCACCAGTGCTAGAAGAGGGCGGGAGGGGTGATAGTGATGACTCGCAGCATTGCGCGTCACACCAGTGCCAGAGGAGGGCGGAATGAGGTGATAGTGAGGACTCTCAGTAGTGTGCGCCACACCAGTGCCAGAAGAGGGCGGGAAGAGCTGATAGTGATGACTCGCAGTAGTGTGTGTCACACCAGTGCCAGAAGTGGACGGGAAGAGATTATGGTGATGACTCGCACTACTGTGCGTCTTACCAGTGCAAGGTGAGGACGGAAATTGGTGACAGTGACGACTCGCAGCCTTATGCGTCACACAAGTGCCAGAAGAGGGCGAAAAGAGGTAAATGTGATAGCTCGCAGCATTGTGCGTCACACCAGTGCCAGAAAAGGGCGGAATGAGGTGATTGTGAGGTCTCGCAGTAGTATGCGTCACACCAGTGCCATAAGAGGGCGGGAAGAGGTGATAGACATGGCTTGCAACATTATGCGTCACGCCAGTGTCAGAAGAGGGCGGAAAGAGGAATTAAAGATGATACGCAGTAGTGTGCGTCACCTCAGTGCTAGAAGGGAAGAGCGTGGAAAGAGGTGATAGTGATGACTCGCAATAGTGTGCGTCACACCAGTGCCATAAACGGGCGGGAAGAGGTCATAGTCATGACTCGCTGTAGTATGCGGCACACCAGTGCCAGAAGAGGGCGGGAAGAGGTGATAGTGATGACTCGCACTACGGTGCGTCACACCAGTGCCAGAAGAGGGCGGGAACTGGAGATAGTGATGACTCGCAGCACCGTGCGTCACACCAGTGCCGGAAGAGGGCGGAAAGAGGTGATTGTGATGACTCGCAGTAGTATGCGGCACACCAGTGTCATAAAAGGGCGGGTAGAGGTGATAGTGATGGCTTGCAGCATTGTGCGTCACACCAGTGCCAGAAGAGGGAGGAAAGAAGATATAGTGATGGCTCACAGCATTGTGCGTCACACCAGTGCCAGGATAGGGCGAAAAAATGTGATAGTGAAGACTCGCAGAATTGTGCGTCACACAAGTGCCAGAAGAGGGCGGAAAGAGGTGATTGTGATGACTCGCAGCATTGTGCGTCACACCAGTGCTAGAAGTGGCCGGGAAAAGGTGATAGTAATGGCTCGCTAGTGTACGCCATACCAGTGCCAGAAGAGGGCGGGAAGAGGTTATAGTGATGACTCGAAGTAGTGTGCGTCACACCAGTGCCAGAAGAGATTGGAAAGAGGTATGAGTGATGACTCGAAGTAGTTTGCATCACACCAGTGCCAGAAGTAGGCGGGAAGAGGTGATAGTGATAGCTCGCACCATGGTGCGTCACACCAGTGCCAGAAGAGGGCGGAAAGAGGAGATAGTGATAGCTCGCAGCTTTGTGCACACCAGTGCCAGAAGAGGGCGAAAAGAGGTGATAGTGATGACTCGCAGCATTGTGCGTCACACCAGTCTTAGAAGAGGGCGGAAAGAGGTGACAGTGAGGACTCGTAGTAGTATGTGTCACACCAGTGCCATAAGAGGGCGGGGAGAGGTGATAGACATTTCTTGCATCATTGTGCGTCACACCAGTGCCAGAAGAGGGCGGAAAGAGGTGATAGTGATGACACGCATTAGTGTGCGTCACACCAGTGCCAGAAGAGGGCGGGAAGAGGTGACAGTGATGACTCGCAGCATTGTGCGTCACACAAGTGCCAGAGGAGGGCGGGAAGAGGTGATAGTGATAGCTCGCACCATTTTGCGTCACATCAGTGCCAGAAGAGGGCGGAATGAGGTGATGGTGATGACTCGCAGTAGTGTGAGTCACACCAGGTCCAGAAGTGAGCGGAAAGAGGTGATAGTGATGACTCTCACAAGTGTGCGTCACACCAGTGCCAGACGAGCGCGGGAAGAGATGATAGTGATGCCTCACAGTACGGTGCGTCACACCAGTGCCAGAAGAGGGCGGGCAGAGGTGATAGTGATAGCTCGGAGCATTTTGCGTCACACCATGGCCAGAAGAGGGCGGGATGAGGTGATGGTAATAGCTCGCAGCATTGTGCGTCACACCAGTGCCAGAAGAGGGCGGAAAAAGGTGATAGTGATGACTCGCAACATTGCGCGTCACACCAGTGCCAGACGAGGGCGGAAAAAGCTGATAGTGATGACTCGCAGCATTGTTCGTCACACCAGTGCCAGAAGTGGGCGGGAAGAGGTGATAGGGATGACTCGCAGCATTGTTCGTCACACCAGTGCCAGAAGAGGGCGGGAAGAGGAGATAGCGATGACTCGCAGTATTGTACGTCACACCAGTGCCAGGAGAGGGCGAAAAAAGTTGATAGTGATGTCTTGCAGCATTGTTTGTCAAACCAGTGCTAGAAGAGGGCGGAAGGAGGTGATAGGGACGACTTGCAGTAGTGTGCGTCACACCAGTGCCATAACAGGGCGGGAAGGGGTGATAGACATGGCTTGCAACGTAGTGCATCAGACCAGTGCCAGAAGAGCGCGGAAAGAGGTGATAGTGATGACTCGCAGTAGTGTGCGTCACACCAGTGCCAGAAGAGGGCGGGAGGGGAGATAGTGATGACTCGCAGCATTGCGCGTCACACCAGTGCCAGAGGAGGGCGGAATGAGGTGATAGTGATGACTCTCAGTAGTGTGCGCCACACCAGTGACAGAAGAGGGCGGGAAGAGCTGATAGTGATGACTCGCAGTAGTGTGCGTCACACCAGTGCCAGAAGTGGACGGGGAGAGTATATGGCGATGACTCGCACTACTGTGCGTCTTACCAGTGCCAGAAGAGGGCGGAAATTGGTGACAGTGACGACTCGCAGCCTTATGCGTCACACAAGTGCCAGAAGAGGGCGAAAAGAGGTAAATGTGATAGCTCGCAGCATTGTGCGTCACACCAGTGCCAGAAAAGGGCGGGAAGAGGTGATTGTGAGGACTCGCAGTAGTATGCGTCACACCAGTGCCATAAGAGGGCGGGAAGAGGTGATAGACATGGCTTGCAACATTATGCGTCACGCCAGTGTCAGAAGAGGGCGGAAAGAGGTAATAAAGATGATACGCAGTAGTGTGCGTCACCTCAGTGCTAGAAGGGGAGAGCGCGGAAAGAGGTGATAGTGATGACTCGCAAGAGTGTGCGTCACACCAGTGCCATAAACGGGCGGGAAGAGGTCATAGTCATGACTCGCAGTAGTATGCGGCACACCAGTGCCAGAAGAGGGCGGGAAGAGGTGATAGTGATGACTCGCACTATGGTGCGTCACACCAGTGCCAGAAAAGGGCGGGAAGAGGTCATAGTGATGGCTTGCAGCATTGTGCGTCACACCAGTGCCAGAAGAGGGAGGAAAGAAGTGATAGTGATGACTCACAGCATTGTGCGTCACACCAGTGCCAGGATAGGGCGAAAAAATGTGATAGTGAAGATTCGCAGAATTGTGCGTCACACAAGTGCCAGAAGAGGGCGGAAAGAGGTGATAGTGATGACACGCAACATTGTGCGTCACGCCAGTGCCAGAAGAGGGCGGAATGAGGTGATAGTGATGACTCGCAGCATTTTACGTCACACCAGTGCCAGAAGTGGGCGGGAAGAGGTGAAAGTGATGACACGTATAAGGGTGCGTCACACCAGAGCCAGATGAGAAGAGGGCGGGAAGAGGTGATGCTGATGACTCGCAGTAGTGTGAGTCACACCAGTGTCAGAAGAGAGTGGAAAGAGGTGATAGTGATGACTCGCAGTAGTTTGCGTTACGCCAGTGAAAGAAGTGGGCGGGAAAGAGGTGATAGTGATGACTCGCACTAGTTTGCGTCACACCAGTGCCAGAAGAGGGCGATCAGAGGTTATTGTGATGAATCGCAGTAGTGTGCGTCACACCAGTGCCAGAAGTGGGCGGAAAGAGATGATAGTGATGACTTGCAGTAGTTTGCGTCACACCAGTGCCAGAAGAGTACGGGAAGAGGTGACAGTGATGAATCGCAGCATTGTGCGTAAAACCAGTCCCACAAGAGGGCGGAACAGGTGATAGTGATAGCTCGCAGCATTGTGCGTCACACAAGTGCCAGATGAGGGCGGGAAGAGGTTATAGTGATAGCTCGCAGCATTGAGCGTCACACCAGTGCCAGATGAGGGCGGAAAGAGGTGATAGTGATGACTCGCAGTCGTGTGCGTCACATCACTTTGAATAGGTGATAGTGATGACTCGCAGCATTGTGCGTCACGCCAGTGCCAAAAGAGGGCGGAAAGAGGTGATAGTAATGGCTCACAGCATTGTGCGTCACATCAGTGCCAGAAGAGGGAGGAAAGGGGTAATAGTGATTGCTCACAGCATTGTGCGTCACCCCAGTGCCAGAAGAGGGCGGAAAAAGGTGATAGTGATGACTCGAAAAATTGTGCGTCATACCAGTGCCAGAAGAGGGCGGAAAGAGGTGATAGAGATGACTCGCAGCAGTGTGCGTCACACCAGTGCCAGAAGAGGGCGAGAAGAGGTGATAATGATGTCTCGCAGCCTTGTGCGTCATACCAGTGCCAGGAGAGGGCGGAATGAGGTGATAGTGATGACTCGCGGTAGTGTGCGTCACACCAGTGCCAGAAGAGGGCGGGAAGAGGTGATAGAGATGACTCGCAGTCGTGTGCGTCACACCAGTGCCAGAAGTGGGCGGGAAGAGATGATAGTGATGACTCGCACTACTGTGCGTCACACCAGTGTCAGGAGAGGGCTGGAAGAGGTGATAGTGATTACTCGCAGCAATGTGCGTCACACCAGTGCCAGAAGAGGGAGGAAAGAGGTGATAGTGATGACTCGCAGCATTGTGCGTCACCCCATTTGCAGAAGAGGGTGGAACGAGGTGATACTGATGACTCGCAATACGGTGCGTCACACCAGTGCAAGAAGAGGACGGAATGAGGTGATAATGATGACTCGCAGTACGGTGTTTCACACCAGTGCCAGAAGAGGGCGGGAAGAGGTGATAGTGATGACCCGCAGTAGTTTGCGTCACACCAGTGTCAGAAGAGAGTGGAGCGAGGTGATAATGATGACTCGCAGTAGTGTGCGTCACACCAATGCCAGAAGTGGTCGGAAAAGAGATGATAGTGATGACTCGCAGCATTGTGCGTCACGCCAGTGCCAAAAGAGGGCGGAAGGAGGTGATAGTAATGGCTCACAGCATATTGCGTCACACCAGTGCCAGAAGCGGGAGGAAAGAGGAGATAGTGATGGCTCACAACATTGTGCGTCACACCAGTGCCAGAAGAGGGCGGAAAAATGTGATAGTGATGACTCGCAGCATTGTGCGTCACACCAGTGCCAGAAGAGGGCGGAAAGAGGTGATAGTGATGACTCGCAGCAATGTGCGTCACACCAGTGCCAGAAGAGAGCGGAATGAGGTGATAGTCATGGCTCGCTGTAGTGTGCGTCACACTAGTGCCAGAAGAGGGCGGGAAGAGGTGATAATGATGACTCGCAGCATTACGCGTCACACCAGTGCCAGAAGTGGGCGGGAAGAGGTCATAGTGATTCCTCGCAGCATTTTGCGTCACACCAGTGCCAGAAGAGGGCGGAATGAGGTGATAGTGATGACTCGCAGTAGTATGCGGCACACCAGTGCCAGAAAAGAGCGGGAAGAGGTGATAGTGATGGCTTGCAGCATTGTACGTCACACCAGTGGCAGAAGAGGGTGGAAAAAGGTGATACTGATGACTCGCAGTACGGTGCGTCACACCCGTGCAAGAAGAGGGCGGAACGAGGTGATAATGATGACTCGCAGTACGGTGTTTCACACCAGTGCCACAAGAGGGCGGGAAGAGGTGATAGTGATGACCCGCAGTAGTGTGGGTCACACCAGTGTCTGGAGAGAGTGGAAAGAGGTGATAGTGATGACTCGCAGTAGTGTGCGTCACACCAGTGCCAGAAGTGGGCGGGAAAAAGGGATAGTGATGACTCGCAGCGTTGTGCGACACACCACTGCCAGACGTGAGCGGGAAGAGGTGATAGTGATGACACGCAGAAGTGTGCGTCAATCAGTGCCAGATGAGACGAGGGCATGAAGAGGTGATAGTGATGACTCGCAGCATTGTGCGTCACGCCAGTACCAAAAGAGGGCGGAAAGAGGTGATAGTAATAACTCACAGCATTGTTCGTCACACCAGTGCCAGAAGCGGGAGGAAAGAGGAGATAGTGATGGCTCACTGCATTGTGCGTCACACCAGTGCCAGAAGAGGGCGGAAAAATGTGATAGTGATGACTCGCAGCATTGTGCGTCACACCAGTGCCAGAAGAGGGCGGAATGAGGTGATAGTGATGACTTGCAGCATTGTGCGTCACACCAGTGCCAAAAGTGGGCGGGACGAGGGGATTCCTCGCAGCATTTTGCGTCACACCAGTGCCAGAAGAGGTCGGAATGAGGTGATAGTGATGACTCGCAGTTGTGTGCGTCACACCAGTGCCAGAAGAGGGCGGGAAGAGATGATAGTGATGACTCGAAGTAGTGTGCGTCACACCAGTGCCAGAAGAGAGTGGAAGGAGGTGATAGTGATTCCTCGCAGCATTTTGCGGCCCACCAGTGCCAGAGAAGGGCGGAATGAGGTGATAGTGATGACTCGCAGTAGAGTGCGTCACACCAGTGCCAGAAGAGGGCGGGAAGAGATGATAGTGATGACTCAAAGTAGTGTGCGTTACACCAGTGCCAGAAGAGATTGGAAAGAGGTTATAGTGATAGCTTGCAGCATTGCGCGTCACACCAGTGCAGATGAGGGCGGGAAGAGGTGATATCGATGACTCACAGTAGTGTGCGTCACATCAGCGGAAATAGGTGATAGTGATGACTCGCATGATTATGCGTCACACCAGTGCCAGAAGAGGGCGGGAAGAGGTGATAGTGATGGCTCGCAGCTTTGTGCGTCACACCAGTGCCAGATGAGGGCGGGAAGAGGTGATATCGATGACTCGCAGTAGTGTGCGTCACATCAGTGGAAATAGGTGATAGTGATGACTCGCATGATTATGCGTCACATCAGTGCCAGAAGTGGGCGGGAAGAGGTGATAATGATTCCTCGTAGCATTTTGCGTCACACCAGTGCCAGAAGAGGGCGGAATGAGGTGATAGTGATGACTCGCAGTAGTGTGCGTCACACCAGTACCAGAAGAGGGCGGGAAGAGGTGATAGTGATGACTCGAAGTAGTGTGCGTCACACCAGTGCCAGAAGAGATTGGAAAGAGGTGATAGTGATAACTCGCAGTAGTGTGCTTCACACCAGTGCCAGGAAAGGGAGGGATGAGGTGATAGTGATGACTCGCAACAGTGTGCGTCACACCATGGCCAGAAGAGAGCGGAAAGAGGTAAGAGAGATGCCTCGAAGTAGTTTGCATCACACCAGTGCCAGAAGTAGCCGGGAAGAGGTGATAGTGATGACTCGCACTAATGTGTGTCACACCAGTGCCAGAAGAGGGAGAGAAGAGGTGATAGTGATGGATCGCAGCATTGGGCGTCACACTCGTGCCAAAAGTTGGCGTGATGAGGTGATAGTGATGAGTCGCACTAGTGTGCGTCACACCAGTAATAGAAGTGGCCGGGAAAAGGTGATAGTGATGACTCGCTAGTGTGCGTCATAACAGTGCCAGAAGAGGGCGGGTTGAGTGATAGTTTTGACTCGCAGAATTGCGCGTCACACCACTGCCAGAAGTAGGCGGGAAGAGGTGATAGTGATAGCTCGCACCATGGTGCGTCACACCAGTGCCAGAAGAGGGCGGAAAGAGGAGATTGTGATAGCTCGCAGCATTGTGCACACCAGTGCCAGAAGAGGGCGAAAAGAGGTGATAGTGATGACACGCAGCATTGTGCGTCACACCAGTCTTAGAAAAGGGCGAAAAGAGGTGATAGTGAGGACTCGTAGTAGTATGCGTCACACTAGTGCCATAAGAGGGCGGGGAGAGGTAATAGACATTTCTTGCAACATTGTGCGTCACACCAGTGCCAGAAGAGGGCGGAAAGAGGTGATAGTGATGTTACGCAATAGTGTGCGTCACACCAGTGCCAGAAGAGGGCGGGAAGAGGTGATAGTGATGACTTGCAGATGTGTGCGTCACACCAGTACCAGGAGAGGGCGGGAAGAGGTGACAGTGATGAATCGATGCATTGTGCGTCACACCAGTGCCAGAAGAGGCGGAACAGGCGATATTTATTACTCGCAGCATTGTGCGTCACAACAGTGCCAGAAGAGGGTGGAAAGAGGTGATAGTGATGACTCGCAGCATTGCGCGTCACACCAGTGCCAGAGGAGGGCAGAATGAGGTGATAGTGATGACTCTCAGTAGTGTGCGCCACACCAGTGCCAGAAGAGGGCGGGAAGAGGTGATAGTGATGACTCGCAGCATTGCGCGTCACACCAGTGCCAGAGGAGGGCGGAATGAGGTGATGGTGATGAGTCTCAGTAGTGTGCGCCACACCAGTGCCAGAAGAGGGCGGGAAGAGCTGATAGTGATGACTCGCAGTAGTGTGCGTCACACTAGTGCCAGAAGTGGACGGGAAGAGATTATGGTGATGACTCGCACTACTGTGCGTCTTACCAGTGCCAGAAGAGGGCGGAAATTGGTGACAGTGACGACTCGCAGCCTTGTGCGTCACACAAGTGCCAGAAGAGGGCGAAAAGAGGTAAATGTGATAGCTCACAGCATTGTGCGTCACACCAGTGCCAGAAAAGGGCAAAAAGAGGTGATTGTGAATACTCGCAGTAGTGTGCGTCCCATTAGTGTCAGAAGTGGGCGGGAAAGAGGTTACAGTGATCACTCGCACTAGTGTGCGTCACACCAGTGCCAGAAGAGGGCGAGCAGAGGTGATTGTGATGACTCGCAGTAGTGTGCGTCACACCAGTGCCAAAAGTGGGCGGGAAGAGGTGATAGCGACTACTCGCAGTAGTGTGCGTCACACCGGTACCAGAAGAGAAGAGGGCGGGAAGAGGTGATAGTGATGACTCGCAGTAGTGTGCGTCAAACCAGCGCCAAAAACGGGCGGGAAGAGGTCATAGTGATGACTCGCACTACTGAGCGTCACACCAGTGCCAGAAGAGGGCGGAAAGAGGTGATAGTGATGACTCGCATCAATGTGCGTCACACCAGTCCCAGAAGAGGCGGGAAGATGTGATAGTGATAGCTCGCACCATTGTGCGTCACACCAGTGCCAGAGGAGGGTGGAAAGAGTTGATAGTGATGTTTCGCAGCACTTTACGTCACACTAGTGCCAGAAGAAGGCGGAAAGAGGTGATACTGACGACTCGCAGTATTTGCGTCCCACCAGTTTCAGAAGAGGGCGGGAAGAGGTGATAGTGATGACTCGCACATGTGTGCGTCACACCAGTGCCAGAAGAGGGCGGAAAGAGGTGATAGAGATAGCTCGCAGCATTGTGCGTCAAACCAGTGCCAGAAGTGGGCGGGATGAGGTGATAGTGATGACTCGCACTAGTTTGCGTCACACCAGTGCTAGAAGAGGGCGGGAAGAGGTGATAGTGATGACTCGCGGTAGTGTGCGTCACACGGGTGCCAGAAGTGGGCGGGAAGAGATGATAGTGATGACTCGCAGTAGTGTGCGTCACACCAGTGCTAGAAGTGGGCGGGATGAGGTGATAGTGATGACTCGCACTAGTTTGCGTCACACCAGTGCTAGAAGAGGGTGGGAAGAGGTGATAGTGATGTCTCGCGGTAGTGTGCGTCACACGGGTGCCAGAAGTGGGCGGGAAGAGATGATAGTGATGACTCGCAGTAGTGTTCGTCACACCAGTGCTAGAAGAGAAGATGGCGTGAAGAGGTGACAGTGATGACTCGCAGTAGTGTGCGTCAAACCAGTGCCAGAAACGGGTCAGGAGAGGTCATAGTGATGACTCGCACTCCTGTGCGTCACACCAGTGCCAGAAGAGGGCGGGAAGAGGTGACAGTGATGAATCGCTGCATTGTGCGTCACACCAGTGACAGAAGAGGGAGGAAAAAGGTGATAGTGATGGCTCACAGCATTGTGCGTCACACCAGTGCCAGAAGAGGGCGGAAAAAGGTGATAGTGATGACTCGCAGCATTGTGCGTCACATCGGTGCCAGAAGGGGGCGGGAAGAGGTGATAGTGATGACTTGCACTAATGTGCGTCACACCAGTTCCAGAAGTGGGCGGGAAGAGGTGATAGTGATGTCACGCACCATTGTGCGTCAAACCAGTGCAAGAAGAGGGCGGAATGAGGTGATCGTGATTACTCGCAGTAGTGTGCGTCACACCAGTGCCAGAAGGGGGCGGGAAGAGGTGATAGTGTTGACTCGCACAAGTGTGCGTCACACCAGTGCCAGAAGAGGGCCGGAAGAGATGATAGTGATGACTTTCAGTACGGTGCGTCACACAAGTGCCAGAAGAGGGCGGGCAGAGGTGATAGTGATGACTCGCACAAGTGTGCGTCACACCAGTGCCAGAAGAGGGCGGAAAGAGGTGATAGAGATAGCTCGCAGCATTGTGCGTCAAACCAGTGCCAGAAGTGGGCGGGATGAGGTGATTGTGATGTCTCGCAGTAGTTTGCGTCACACCAGTGCCAGAACAGAAGAGGGCGGGAAATGGTGAGAGTGATGACTCGCAGAAGTGTGCGTCAAATCAGTGCCAGAAGAGGGCGGAAAGTGGTGATAGTGATATCTCGCAGCATTGTGCGTCACACCAGTGCCATAAGAGGGCGGGAAGAGGTGATAGACATGGCTTGCAACATTGTGCGTCACACCAGTGCCAGAAGAGGGCGGAAAGAGGTGATAGTGAGGACTCGCAGTACGGTGCATCACACCAGTGCCAGAAGAGGGCGGCATGAGGTGCTAGTGAGGACTCGCAGGAGTATGCGTCACACCAGTGCCATAAGAGAGCGCGAAGAGGTTTTAGATGTGACTTGCAACATTGTGCGTCACACCAGTGCCAGAAGAGGGCGGGATAAGGTGATGGTGATGACCCGCAGTAGTGTGCGTCACACCAGTGTCAGAAGAGAGTGAAAAGAGGTGATAGTGATGACTCGCAGTAGTGTGCGTCACACTAGTGCCAGAAGTTGGCGGGAAGAGGTGATAGTGATGACACGCAGTATTATGCGTCACACCAGTTCCAGATGAGAAGATGGCGGGAAGAGGTGATAGTGATGACTCGCAGTAGTGTGCGTCACACCAGTGTCAGAAGAGAGTGGAAAGAGGTGATAGTGATGACTCGCAGTAGTGTGCGTCACACCAGTGCCAGAAGTGGGCGGGAAAGGTGTGATAGTGATGACTCGCACTAGTGTCAATCCCACCAGTGCCAGAAGTGGTCGGGCAGAGGTGATTGTGATGACTTGCAGTAATGTGCGTCAAACCAGTATCAGAAGAGGGCGGAAAGAGGTGATACTGATAGCTCGCAGCATTGTGCGTCACACTATTGCCAGAAGAGGGCGAAAAGAGGTAATAATGATAGCTCGCAGCATTGTGCGTCACACCAGTGCCAGAAGAGGGCGGAAAGAGGTGATAAGGATAGCTTGCAGCATTGTGCGTCACACCATTGCCAGAAGAGGGCAAAATGAGGTAATAGTGATAGCTTGCAGCATTGTGCGTCCCACCAGTGCACGGAGAGAACGGAAATAGGCGATATTGATGACTCGCAGTTATGTGCGTCACATCAGTGCTAGAAGATGGCGGAAGGAGGTGTTAGTGATGACTCGCAGCATTGTGCGTGACACCAGTGCCAGAAGAGGGCGGAAAGAGGTGATAGTGATGGCCCGCAGCATTTCTCGTCACACCAGAGCCAGAAGATGGCGAAAAGAGGTGATAGTGATGACTCGCAGTACGGTGCGTCACACCAGTGCCAGAAGAGGGCGGGAGGGGCTGATAGTGATGACGCGCAGTAGTATTCGTCACACCAGTTGCAGAAAAGGGCGGGAAGAGGTGATGGTGATGGCTTGCAGCATTGTGCGTCACACCAGTGCCAGAAGAGGGCGTAAAGAGGTGATAGTGATAACTCGCAGTTCGGTGCGTCACACCGGTGCCAGAAAAGAGCGGAATGAGGTGATAGTGATAACTCGCAGTACGGTTTTCACACCAGTGCCAGAAGAGGGCGGGAAGAGGTGATATTGATGACCCGCAGTAGTGTGCGTCACACCAGTGCCAGAAGAGGGCGGGCAGAGGTGATTGTGATGACTCGCAGTAGTGTGCGTCACACCAGGACCAGATGAGGTCGAAAAGAGGTGATTGTGATAGCGCGCAGCATTGTGCGTCACACCATTGCCAAAAGAGGGCGAAAAGAGGTAATAGTGATAGCTCGCAGCATTGTGCGTCCCACCAGTGCACGAAGAGGGCGGGAAGAGGTAATAGTGATGACTCGCAGTAGTGTGCGTCACACCAATGCCAAAAGCTTTAGGAAAGAGGCGATTGTGATAACTCGCATTAATGTGCGTCACACCAGTGCCAGAAGTGGGCGGGATGAGGTGATAGTGATGAATTAACTAGTTTGCGTCACACCAGTGCTAGAAGAGGGCGGAAGAGGTGATAGTGATGACTCGCAGTAGTGTGCGTCTCACGTGTGCCAGAAGTGGGCGGGAAGAGATGAAAGTGATGACTCGCAGTAGTGTGCATCACACCAGTGCTAGAAGAGAAGATGGCGTGAAGAGGTGACAGTGATGACTCGCAGTAGTGTGCGTCAAACCAGTGCCAGAAACGGGTGGGAGAGATCATAGTGATGACTCGCACTCCTGTGCGTCACACCAGTGCCAGAAGAGGGCGGGAAGAGGTGACAGTGATGAATCGATGCATTGTGCGTCACACCAGTGCCAGAAGAGGGAAGTAAAAGGTGATAGTGATGGCTCACAGCATTGTGCGTCACACCAGTGCCAGAAGAGGGGGGAATGAGGTGATAGTGATTACTCGCAGTAGTGTGCGTCACACCAGTGCCAGAAGTGGGCGGAAAGAGGTGATAGTGATGGCTCGCAGCATTGTGCACCATACCAGTGCCAGAAGTGGGCGGGATGAGGTGATAGTGATGTCTCGCAGTAGTTTGTGTCACACCAGTGCCTGAACAGAAGAGGGCGGGAAGTGGTGATAGTGATGACTCGCAGTAGTGTGCGTCAAACCAGTGCCAGAAGAGGGGGGGAAGTGCTGAAAGTGATGGCTCGCAGTATTGTGCATCACACAAGTGCCAGAAGAGGTCGGAAAGAGTTGAAAGTGATGACTCGCAGCTCTGTGCGTCACACCAGTGCCAGAAGTGGGCGGTATGAGGTGATAGTGATGTCTCGCAGTAGTTTGTGTCACACCAGTGCCTGAACAGAAGAGGGCGGGAAGTGGTGATAGTGATGACTCGCAGTAGTGTGCGTCAAACCAGCGCCAGAAGAGGGGGGGAAGTGCTGAAAGTGATAACTCGTAGTATTGTACATCACACAAGTGCCAGAAGAAGGCGGAAAGAGTTGAAAGTGATGACTCGCAGCTCTGCGCGTCACACCAGTGCCAGGAGAGGGCGGAATGAGGTGATTCTATTGACTCGCAGCATTGTGCGTCACACCAGTGCCAGATGAGGGCGGAGAGAGGTGATAGTGATGACTCGCAGTAGTATGCGTCACATCAGTGCTAAAAGATGGCGGAAAGAGGTGATAGTGATGACTCGCAGCATTTTGCGTCACACCATCTCCAAGAGAGAGCGGGAAGAGTTGATAGTGATGACTTGCAGCATTGTGAATCCCACCAGGGCCAAGAGCGGGCGGAAAGAGGTGATAGTGATTGCCCGCAGCATTGTGCGTCACACCAGTGCCAGAAGAGACGGAACGAGGTGATAGTGATGAATCGCAGTATTGTGCGTCATATCAGTGCCAGAAGAGGGCGGAAAGAGATGATAGTGATGGCTTGCAGCATTGTGCCTCACACTAGGGCCAGAAGCAGGCGGAAAGAGGTGATAGTGATTGCTCGCAGCATTGTGCGTCACACTTGTGCCAGAAGAGACGGAACAAGGTGATAATGATGACTCGCAGTATTGTGCGTCACACCAGTGCCAGGAGGGGGCGGAAAGAGGTGATAGTGATGACTCGCAACATTTTGCGTCACATCATCTCCAAGAGAGAGCGGAAAGATTTGATAGTGATGACTTGCAGCATTGTGAATCCCACCAGGGCCAGGAGCGGGCGGAAAGAGGTGATAGTGATTGCCCGCAGCATTGTGCGTCACACCTGTGCCAGAAGAGACGGAACAAGGTGATAGTGATGACTCGCAGTATTGTGCGTCACACCAGTGCCAGGAGGGGGTGGAAAGAGGTGATAGTGATGACTCGCAGCATTGTGCGTCACACCAGTGACAGAAGAGGGCGGGAAGAGGTGATAGTGATGGCTCGCAGCATTGTGCGTCACACCAGTGCGAGGAGGGGGCGGAAGGAGGTGATATTGATGACTCGCTGTAGTGTACGTCACACCAGTGTCAGAAAAGGGCGATACGAGGCTGAAGTGATGACTCGCAGCATATTGCGTCACACCAGTTACAGAAGCGGAAGAAAAGAGATGATAGTGACGGCCTGCAGCACCGTGCGTCACACCAGTGCCAGAAGAGGGCGGAAAGAGGGGATAGTGATGGCTCGCAGCATTGTGCGTCACACCAGGACCAGAAAAGGGCGAAAAGAGGTGAAAGTGATGACTCGCAGCATTGTGCGTCACACCAGTGCCAGAAGCGGAAGAAAAGAGATGATAGTGAGGGCCTGCAGCATCGTGCGTCACAGCAGTGCCAGATGAGGGCGGCAGAGGTGACAGTGATGACTCGCAGCATTGTGCGTCACACCAGTGCCAGAAGCGG
>SDVV010008399.1:0-17229 GCA_016164225.1 Gammarus roeselii | reverse complement strand
TATAGTCAGTAGAGCTCCTCAATCAAACACGTTTCTCCTTCCTCAATCCTCTGCACCGATGTCCGGTGTAATTCGGTTTGGTTTAAGTAAAATTGAATGGTTTTATCATGAAAACAAATACGTACTAGGAAACCGTTATAAACACCATAAAATCATGTAATATCCCGAATGTTTGTAGCTGATTCAATTTCAGAAATCCTTTCTTTATTGGAATGCTGAGTAGAGAGTCCAAGGAGAAATGAAACTAAACAAAGACAAGGGCATGATGTAGTGTCACTTATGAAAGACATGCTCCGGCATGAGTGGCACCTTTCAAATACCAGCTCATGTACGAGTGCCACTAACCACAAACGAACTCCTGTGGTGTTTTACTCCTCACAGACGTTCTCCTGCATGAGTGACACTCACCAAAGACGAGCTCCTGTAGTGTTTCACTCATCAAAGACGATCTCCTGCATGAGTGCCACTCACCAAAGACGAGCTCCTGTAGTGTTTCACTCATCAAAGACGATCTCCTGCATGAGTGCCACTCACCAAAGACGAACTCCTGTAGTGTTTCACTCATCAAAGACGATCTCCTGCATGAGTGCCACTCACCAAAGACGAACTCCTGTGGTGTTTCACTCATCAAAGACGATCTCCGGCTTGAGTGACAGGTACCAAAGACGAGCTCCAACAGAAGTGTCCATCGAGAGTACGGTTCATAGAGCCATCCTTTTCTTGGAAAGAAATTTTCCTTCTGAATCATAGATGAAGCCACTTAACAGCCACTTCTTTTAGGTTTGATATGAAGCCACTTAACATCAACTGAAGTTGTCAGAATTTTATGAACATTTCTGCCTCATTTCCTTGACCAAACAATAGTTTCTTTCGGGCATTAAAAATTCAGACATATATTCATAAAAAATTCTATGATTTATAAAACAATAATAAATCTAATTTGAATTTATCATTTGAAAAATATTACATAAGGAATATCTTCCTTTTTTTTCATTTATTACAACTACAAAGAATTAGATTAGAGTATGTTTTATGAATATATTAACCGAGGCATGAATTGCTTACATAATGCAAATATTTGTTAAATATTATGCTATGCTTCCCAAGCACATGTGAGGCATTGCATAGATTGCGATGATCGATATTAGCAAAAAAAAAAATCTACCTTCCCTAATATTAATGTTTATACGAATACAGATAAGGCAGGAAACCAAGCTCCTCCCGACCGATTTCTTCTTCGATAGCTGTGTGGAATATCAACCTTGTAAATAATTTTCCTTCCAGACCATCCTTCGCTCCTTGCAGAATCTTATATCATCAAACAAAATATCTCTTCCATTGCTATGTATGCATTACGACCAGGTCGTGAGATGCGATACCAGTCCTGATCTAGCTTTTTTTCATAGCCATCAATCACCGCCTAGCAGGATGGCTCCTAAGCTCAGATGATAGCTTCTTATTCAGGTCCTTCGTTTTAACATCAAACTTCCTCTTCTTCATCCTATTACTTTAGATCAATATTCCCCTGTTACTTTACATCAATGTTCCCCTGTTACTTTACATCGATGTACATCTCTCCATTTCCCCAGACGATGGGTTAGCAGCACCGTCTCGCGGTGGAGAAGACGAACGACCTCTTTCATAGGGATCATGGCCTTTCACCGGGTTGAATACTTTGTTCCTTTATAAGAGTGCATGAACCAGCATGAGACTGAGGGAAACACGAGGTAGGGTCTGTAATTGTGTGGATTATTTCTCTCCTTATGTTTATGATGACAAATAAAAAAATGATGAAACGAGTATTCACCTAGTGAACAGATATAATCCGGAGAAAGTAAACAATGATTTACAGACGAGAAAATAAATGAGCTGTTAAAAAGAATGCCAAATTGCTTTATCAATATTAGGCTGTAACATAGTGTGGCGAGCCATCTTGTTCGGTGCACGACAAATATGTTGGAATGTCTCATTGGATGCCAGAGTGTGTGTTGCCATACATTGATTCTTTTAATGTCATGTGATCGAATCGAAATTGGGATAGACTGTCACCCTAATGTGACGAGCACTATTTATAGTGATTGTTCATGTCGTATAAGTTTCTTACATAGAAAATATTGAAACACGATTGGCATTTGAAAATCAAGCCACATTTTATGTCGTTTCCAGTGCCCATTCATTAAATTCAATGTCATTATGGTATGCTCCGCCTACACATCTCCGATGCAGGCATTTGCAGTAAAATGCAGACACATTCATCAGATGTTGAGTTGCTCCGTCTCGAGCCTGATCGATGACTCGGGGATTGATAAAAGAACCTGTCAACAGCGAGGACGAATTTGTGAACTGAGCTCCAGACAGACACTCTTGCAGGAGCTCGACTACTGCTGGTGTCACTCCTGATGCAGCTCTTCTTTCCTTTGATGAGTCAAACTCCTGCAGGATCTCGTCCTGGGTAAGTGGACTCCTACAGGGGATGGCCTTGGTTGAGTGTCACTCCTGCAAGATCTCGTTTTGCTGAGAGGCACTCATGGAGGTGCGCGTCTTTGATGAGTGACACTCCTGCACGAGCTCGACATTGGTGAGTGACACTTTAGGAAGACCTCGTCTCTGCTGAGTGGCCCTCCTGAATGAACTTGTTTTGATGAGTGACTCTCCTAAATGACCTGGTCTTTGATGAGTGGCGATCTTTCAGGTGCTTGCCATTCAGGACACTGAAGCATTTCAACTAAGCACTACAAGAAAATCAGAGTTTAGTAAATTGAGTGGTAAAACGGACGATCTAGGATTGGGATGTAATATATTATTTGTTGCCAGGGAAATAGTGTTTACCTTCAAATACATTAACAAATTCCTAATACCTAAATGAACAACCTTCTTTTTTTTTAAATTAGCATTGGAAGAATTTAAGTAGCCATCGCAGTTATCTGTTCACTTAACTGATTCAATTGAATTTTGATAAGGAAATAATTTAAAATGGAAAAACAGCAGAGGGAACGAATAAAAACAATATTTATTATAGGATGGCAAGGCGAGCGAAAGGAGGGGAGGCCCACGCCGCTCTGAACCTTATTGACAAGGTCAGAGCGGAGTGCGTGGTTGTAGTACGGATGGAACAATAAGGGGAGAGACTGAGGAGAGGTTTGTTAGAAGCAGTTTCATGCGTTGGCGCTGATTGAGACAAAGTTGAAAGGTAGGGTGAATGAAAGTTAGGTACGGTAAGTGTAAGGAATTGGGGCATAATGGAAGTTTGGGCATGAAGAAGTGTGTCGTTGCCACCAAGTAATTGGTTGGTGAATAGAGTTAATGAGTGGAAGAAAGTGTTCTCAGGTATAAAGTTAAGTTAGGTTTAGAGAGATGGGCGTTTGAGGGTGCTTATCGACTAAATCCACGAAGGGAGAGAAGAGGAGAAAGAGCATTTATGGAGTATGCTGAGTGAAGATCAATACAACGTGACATTGCTGGAGGACCTATATTCTAATATATGTAGGGTTCACTGCGTTCTAGGCGGAAATGACAGTTAGAAGAACCTGATTGGTATTTGCATATAGTGGGAGCTGGTAATGGGAAACAACAATAAACAAGCAACCGAGAAAACTTATGGGAGGAGATGGCACATGGTTCAGTGGTAGAAATAGTGCTAATGGATCCTATGTTGCTCGTTAGGAAAATGGTGGGGAGCCTGTGGGATGTCCGGGTGTTGAGAGGGGAGAAGGTAGAAATTTCTGAGCATCTACTTATGGAAGGAAGATGGAGATTTTAGCATGGTTGGATAGGAAACGAAAGAATAGCAGGAGGAAGAGAATAGTGATGATGATGTAACTGAAAGTAGCAGGCAGAGCTGAGGAGTTGCAGCAAGCGTAGAATAAGTAATATGAAATAGTGAAAAAGAAAAGCCTGGGGAATGTTAAGAAAATAAGATTTTGAGGAAATCATCAGGATGATCTTTGATGAGGTTGAGCGGGTGAGGAAGGGGGAGACGGGGAAGGAGGACATGGCCAAAGATGTAAGCGGCCGGTTGTTATTTGAGGGTGTAGATGTGCCGAGGTGGTGGACTGAGTATTTGAGGGGTTGTTGAATGGTGATAATATCAGAGATGCTGAAAATTTTGCTGTGGGTGGTGGGGCACCGATGCTGGTTTTGGAAGCAAGAATCGTGGCGGGCAATTGTAATGAAAAGGTTCTGGGGTGGTAGAGTGATGAATGCAGGGCAAGTTGCAACTGAGTGCCTGAATAAGGGTAGAGTGAAGTTTCGCGAATGGTTGGTGAGGCTACTACATCATTGTTTTGTATCAGCCTTGTTACCAATTGAGTGACGCAGTGCTTGCAATGTTCCGCTGTATAACGGCAGAGGAGTTCAAATTGAATAAAGCAACTTAACAAATATCAGCTTCTTTAGTGGGTTTGGTGAGTTGAACATGAGAGCGCTAACCAAGATGATTGGAGGCAGTACGGATGTTGTGATTGGTTGTTCTATG
This sequence comes from Gammarus roeselii, assembly GCA_016164225.1. Taxonomy (NCBI): domain Eukaryota; kingdom Metazoa; phylum Arthropoda; class Malacostraca; order Amphipoda; family Gammaridae; genus Gammarus; species Gammarus roeselii. The sequence continues at coordinate 12,755 of SDVV010008399.1, read as the reverse complement.
AGTGGGAGTGGTCTGCAGATCAGATTTTTTCATTGTGGCAAGTTGTGAGAGGTACTTTGCGAAGGAGAAAGTTTTGTTCAGAGCCTTCTTGGATCTGGAAACAGCCGACAATAGGATCAACAAGAAACGGATTGTGGAGAGTGTTGCGTCTGTATGGAGTGGGCGAAATTTTTTTACGGGTGGTGGAGAGTTTCTGTTTAGGCGGCCGAGCATGCATGTATCAATGTAGAGTACGAAGTGAGTGCTTGGTTTTCAGTGAAAGTGGCACATAGACAAGGTTGCGTTATGTCTTTCTGGCAGATTATCGTGAGTGTATCGGGTCAAGGTTCGAGTTGTTAGGGGGAAATGGGCGGCGTTAGCAGTTCAGACAGTTGTTGTTTGCCGATGACAGCACTGGCGGTAGATTTGTAGGAGAAGTTATGTCGGGGTTTGGATAGGTGTGTGAGAGTAGGAAGATGCGAATTAAGGTTCGCATTTATCATTTTAGAGGAAGGAAAATGGGAACGGAATCAGCGTTCGCCTAAATAGAGAGTTATTGCGAAAAGTTCAGTGTTCTAAGTATCTACTGTAGCTATCATGTGGAAATTGAAATAGAATGAAGAGTGAAGGAAAGGTGTTGAGTGTTGGGTGGACTGATGAGTGCAATGAGCTCTGGGACAGATGAATGTTTTCGAGGTTAGATAAATCTTTTCGTGAATACATTTCCGAGAAGTGTGACAGGGTTATCACTGACGTAATTTTTCAGCAAATCAGAATGACGCCCGAACATTCACCAAAGTTATATTTCACCATTTCTCTTATTCCCATCAAGCCTGCGCATTTAGTCAAACTCCGGATGTGTGGTAGCTATCATATGCTAATATTTCAATATTTGCAGGAAAAAAGTCCTGGAATTATGAATATAACTTCAAATTAATATAACTAATATTCAACTGAAAAGCTATATATCTTATGGAATATTGGCACCATTTCCAAACCCGTTTTGTTCGTTTATGTCATTGCGCATGAGTTCATCTTCATATGTGTGTACTCACCTTGTTTCAATCGTCCATAACCTTTACGCAGATCTCCATCTTCCTTTCTGCTCGCTAGCGCGTCCGAAACATGTTCAGGCTAATCAATTAGCCGTATAAAGGTGCTCCTTCTACAGTGCTCTCAAACACCGGTCAAAGAATGAGCACTGAAGAAGAAAATGGACGTTTCATTAGAGGCAGAGTTTTATCGGAATATAGTATTCAGCGAATGAACATCTAATAATAACAATACTCCATATTGCGAATTTGACCTACAGTAACATCATGTTCCACCAACGGAATGAAGCACTGAAGTACTATAAGAAAAACGAACCAATAAATACTAAACTAACTTGTTTTATGTATTTGTATGGTGTGGTGTTTCGTACCAGGTCGAAATGATTGTTTGGATTGACAATGAATGACAAATAAGAACACGACTACGATAATGATATGCAGTTACTACCATGACCGCGATAGAGAGAGAACATACAAACAATTTCGTTGGGAGATTTAGTTCAATTATCACAGCGATGACTCGCATACCAGCTACCGCGGGTACGATTCCTGGCAACGGACTAAAGGTTTTTCAATTGATGACATCACTTCGATAATTCAACCATGACCGTGATTTCGATATCTAAGAAGATTATAGATTAATAAAACCGAAAATTTCTATAACAAGATCGACAAAAAATAACCCTAACGGGAAACTGAGAAGGTGAAATCAGCTTGCGATGGTTAAACAATTAAGTCTTACGTACCAAATAATCCGATTATGCTTGGACTTTTGAAATCAGTGCTACCGTTCAATCCTCCCAATGGAAAACCACACTCGCATTTTATGCCTCAGTCATCCACCTTCTGACCAATACCCGTTGTGATTGTAGGTAGAAGGATTCCATTCGCAAGGTTCACGAGCTCCATTGATCCTTTTTTCTGGGAGCACAAAAAGGTTTATGACTGTTGATCCTCTGACAGGGTTTGTTGGGCTGTTCCAAGACTCTATAGGAAGCCTTACAGCGGCTGGCATTGGGACGCCGATTGAATGGGTTCATCTGGGTTGGAACGATCCAGTTTATTGGGAGGTAGATCCACTTCAAGTGAGCCACACACGCAAATAATAGGCTATCCTTCTCCTTTTCTGTTCTAAACAAATTCACAAAAAAAAATATGTTGGTGGTATCCATTCTGTTGTGTGTTTGAATTTTTTGACATAACCGACTACATCTGCGGCAACACTCATACATATACAAAAAACATCAAATGTGAGAGAATCCAAATAAGTTTTTTTTACAATCGGATACAAACAACATCAACAGATGCAGACTTAACGGGTCTGAAGGAAAGCAAGTCATTTGAAGGTGTTAGATAAATTTCGGGTCAGGAGCACATTTCTATTTCCTTAATTGTATATGTTTAGATTTATTAATCATCATTGCAGACCAAACAAAAATCTGGGAGAAGGAATAGAGATTTCACTGTGCTTCTTTATTTTAATGAGTGCATGGAGGTCCATGCATAATATTTTCTGCCACGATCCCTCCTCTTACCCATCCTCGATATACACTTCCTTACCCTGGCTGTCACCTCAACTCTTGCCCACCCTTTGGACGAGATTCACAAACTAGATCTTGCAGATCACATCAGCTCTTGCTTTTCTCTAACCCATCATTAATATCCACACACGCGCACTATCGCCACTTTACTTCACTTCACTGTCATAGCCGGACACTGTCATAACCGCTAAAAATCTTTCATCACACGTGCTTTCTACCTAAATGATGTTTCAGCCCACACGCATTTTCCGCCTCTTCAAAATCTTCCACTGTCATATCTGCCACTGTCTTTACACTTAAACAGGCGTACCAACCTACTGGTTATCCCTCTAATGAAACTTCAATAAAAAAACGCTAAAAACGAATTTACGTACCCTAGAAAAATACGTATGTTTGCCCCGCGGGTTAGAAATACGTACCTGTGCTCCGCAGGTTAGAAACACGTACCCTAGGTTAGGTTAGGTTGGGTAGGAAAAGTTTCATTAAAGTGATAACCAGTAAAATGGTACGCCTCGTGGCTGATTCTGACGTGGGCTGAAACAGAGTTTAGGCAGAATGTCACTGGCAGATATGACAGTGTCTGGTGTGACTGAGGAACGCTATGGATGTTCGCTGTTAAAAAATAGTACCGTAGGAAGGTAGTCGGAACAACTTGTGGCTGATGAGGTAGTTGGTGGAGATGAAAGGGGCTGATCTGACGTTAGCTATAAAAGAATTTAGCGCCAGGGATAGCGACCCTTAATATCCTCTTCCCAGCTCCCACTCAACGACTCAATCTCTTGCTCTTTCCTCACACATCCTTAACATCATCTCCCAGCACCGGTCTTTCACCTCAGCTATTGCCCTCCATGCTCATCCTTAACATTCTCTCCTCCCGGAAACCGCCCGTAACATTAGATCTTGCTCTGCCCTCTCCCATCAATGACCATCTCTTCCCCTGATTCTGCCTTTCACCTTCACTTTTCATTATTTTTGTCCATTCTTACCCTTCTCTTTTCCAGCTCTTGCTCATCACATCAGCTCTTCCTTCCAGTCGCAATTCCTTTACATTTTCTTTCTCAGCCCCGTACATTACCTAAGCTCTTGCCCTACCCTTACCCATTATGAAGATTCTTCTCCCCAACCTCCCCTCCCCATCAGCTTAACTCATGTCCTCCCCTAGCCCAGTCTTAACATTCACTTCCCAAGCATCTGCCCCTCCTCTTAGCTCTTGCCCTCCCCTCGTTCATCCTTAACATTCTCGTCCTCAGCCACCGTTCATCACCTCAGCTGTTGCCCTCCCCTCGCCGATTCTCTACAATCTCATCTCTATTCCCCGCCCATTACCTCAGCTCTTGCTCTTCCCTAGTCTATCCTAAACATCCTCTTCCCCAGCCCCTGCCCATCACTCCGCCACTTGCCCGCGATTGAAGCCTCAACTGACGGTCCTCCGTCAGGACAGGCCCAGACGCGTCCCTGCTTTGCGCCTGTCAATTCGTTTCCTCCTTTATTACCTGTGATTGATTGTCGTCCTTAACAATAGAGTTGTGCGTGGGTAACTCAGTCGGACTTACTTAAGCATGAGTACAAAAAATACCAAATTCATTAAAATGACAATAAATCTGATAGTTGATGGATTGTTGTTTCAAATAGAACACACAGATAAACAGCTGTGCATAGCAATGCCCATCAACACTATTTTAAGTGATATCCTAAAACCAACAGATTTTGCGTTCACTGGGGGTAAAAAAGTGTGCCTTGAAATTGAGAATATATAGATTTTAAAGGCTAGAGACTCTCTCAAAAACGATGAGCCGTCCAGCCAAATTTGAACCCATGACCTGACGTGTCTGACTTTGAGTCGTTACTCATGCGCTATTGGAGGTATGAAGGCACGAAATAATTTTATGCCATTGTCAACTCAGTTATGTAGATGATGTCAGACAGGGTTAATGATGCTATTAATCGTTCGATGAGGGATTGAATTGAGAATATTGATTAGTTCAATGACACATTTATTTTATATTTGATGACGTTTATACGAATCTGGTTGCTTTTACCATTTGGCTGTTATATATTATGTTTTCCAGTTTCGCGTGCACAACTTATTCACGTTAATGGATAGAGTGTTGAATGAAACTTGATTGTTCTTTTTAAACCTGCACACATTCGATCCCTCCTGCAGCACATAGTATGATTGTGCATTCATTCACTGGCTGATGAATGCCCACTTTAGGAGCATCCAAAAGCCTTTAGTTTGCAATCCATTTGAGTGCATATTTCATTTCCCTGATATATTTCTGAGTGAATGCACACTTTCTGCAGTTGTGCTCAGTACTGTGCAATTTTCGTGAATGCACATTTTCAGACGCCTCCTGAATGTTTTTTTTTTGTGAGCTGCCTTAATGCACACTTTAACGTCCGTCCTTCCAGGCCGATAAAAAAATCGTGCGTCATGGCCTTAATTTTATGCACGCTTTCTATTCCCGAGATTTTTCTGAGTAAAGAATTATGAATAATGCTATCATTATCTCAGTTTACACTAAAAGCTTGTAGCAATTTCACAAATATTATCAGTCTTTGGATTGCCCCATCGTCTGTAAATAATACTCAATTTATTTATGGTGATGCCAGTGATTCATTAGAGATGGAAAACGATGATGTATTATTTGAGAGTGTTTATTAATACATTTTTTCAACCTGAGCCGGAATGTAAATGAACCATCGGTTGGAAAAAAATAGTATTTGAAACCGACGCTTGAGCTTGACTGATGTTCGAACAGCAATAGTGACTGTGAGGACCGCCATGAGTAATCATGCGGACGGTGGCTGGTGACCGCTCACACGGGCAGAAACAGTGAATGCGGTAGACACTGGTGGTCACTGTGATTGCAGTGGACACTGGTGGTCACAGCTATTGCAGTAGACACTGGTGGTCACAGTGATTGCAGTGGACACTGGTGGTTACAGCTATTGCAGTGGACACTGGTGGTCACAGTGATTGCAGTGGACACTGGTGGTTACAGTGATTGCAGTGGACACTGGTGGTCAAAGTGATTGCAGTGGACACTGGTGAACACAGCTATTGCAGTGGACACTGGTGGTCAGAGTGATTGCAGTGGACACTGGTGAACACAGCTATTGCAGTGGACACTGGTGCTCAGAGTGATTGCAGTGGACACTGTTGGTCAGAGTGATTGCAGTAGACACTGGTGGTCAGAGTGATTGCAATGGACACTGGTGGTCACAGTGATTGCAGTGGACACTGATGAACACAGCTATTGCAGTGGACACTGGTGGTCACAGTGGTTGCAGTGGACACTGGTAAACACAGCTATTGCAGTGGACACTGGTGAACACAGCTATTGCAGTGGACACTGGTGGTCAGAGTTATTGCAGTGGACACTGGTGAACACAGCTATTACAGTGGACACTGGTGGTCACAGTGATTGCAGTGCACACTGGTGGTCACAGTGATTGCAGTGGACACTGGTGAACACAGCTATTGCAGATGACACTGGTGGTCACAGTGATTGCAGTGGAAACTGGTGAACACAGCTATTGCAGTGCACACTGGTGGTCACAGTGATTGCAGTGGATACTGGTGAACACAGCTATTGCAGTGGACACTGGTGGTCACAGTGATTGCAGTAGACACTGGTGAACACATCTATTGTAGTGGACACTGGTGAACACAGCTATTGCAGTGGACACTGGTGGTCTCAGTGATTGCAGGGGGCACTGGTGGTCACAGTGATTGTAGTGGACACTGGTGGTTACAGTGATTGCAGTGGATACTGGTGGTCACAGTGATTGCAGTGGACACTGTGGGTCACAGTGATTGCAGTGGACACTGGTGGTCACAGTGATTGCAGTTGGCACAGGTGACCACAGTAAGTGGTCACAGTGATTGCGCTGGACACAAGTGGCCACAGTGATTGCAGTGGACACTGGTGGTCACAGTGATTGCAGTGGACACATGTGGCTACAGTGATTGCACTGCACACTGGTGGTCACAGTGATTGCAGTGGACACTGGTGGTCACAGTGATTGCAGTGGACACTGGTGAGCACAGCTATTGCAGTGGACACTGGTGAACACAGCTATTGCAGTGGACACTGGTGGTCACAGTGATTGCAGTGGACACTGGTGAACACATCTATTGTAGTGAACACTAGCGAGCACAGCTATTGCAGTAGACACTGGTGGTCTCAGTGATTGCAGTGGACACTGGTGGTCACAATGATTGTAGTGGACACTGGTGGTTACAGTGATTGCAGTGGACACTGGTGGTCACAGTGATTGCACTGGACACAAGTGGCCACAGTGATTGCAGTGGACACTGGTGGTCACAGTGATTGCAGTGGACACATGTGGCCACAGTGATTGCAGTGGACACTGGTGGTCACAGTGATTGCAGTGGATACTGGTGGTCACAGTGATTGCAGTGGACACTGGTGGTTACAGTGATTGCAGTGGACACTGGTGGTCACAGTGATTGCAGTGGACACAGGTGGCCACAGTGATTGCAGTGGACACTGGTGGTCACAGTGATTGCAGTGGACACAGATGGCCACATAAATTTCAGTGGACACTGGTGGTCACAGTGATTGCAGTGGACACTGGTGATCACAGTGATTGCAGTGGACACTGGTGGTCACAGTGATTGCAGTGGACACAAGTGGCCACAGTGATTGCAGTGGACACTGGTGGCCACAGCAATTGTATTTGACACTAGTGGTCGCAGTGATTGCTATGGTCACTGGTGGTCAGAGTGATTGAATTAGTCAGTTGGCCGAAGCGATTGTACATGAAAATGGTGGTCACAGCATAAGAGTTCGACACTGGTGGTCACAGCGATTGTATTTGTCACTTGTGATCACAACAATTGCACAGGTCATGGGTGGTACGAACGAATGCAGTGGCCGCCGATGGTTATGCCGATGGTCACGCCGATGGTCACGACAATGGTAACGGTGATTGCAGTGAACGTGGGTAGAACGTGGGTCGAACGTGGATAAAATCTTCTATTTATGAGATAAATTTGCATTTGGCTCAAATAAACTTTTTAAATGTATTGATTACAAAAAATATGGAATAACCATGAAAAGTAAATGCGTTAATGGCTTCAAGACATAATAAAAATTATAACAATATATTGATGTGTTGAGACGCAATTATAAGGTTGTGTTTACTGATGCATCTGATTCTGCTGATGCATAATTGGTATGGTTATACGTCGATGACGTAAATGAGCCCTGCGTCAGTTACCACGTAGTACTTTCTTCGTACATTATATGAAATCGATGCGTGGTATGTAGCAATCTACTCATATTGCGTAGATTGCTTCGTATTATACGTTCTACGTATAAGACAAAGATTCTTTTCTCTCTGTGGAAAGAAAAGCCAAAAAGATTGTGCAAATGAAAAGCTGGAAGAGTTAAATGCATTTCACAGTGTCATAATAATATGGCTTGAGAACTTACCAAGATAAGAATAGAGTTACTTAAGTTATGTTTAATGATAGTTTATTGATTTACAACTGATCTTATTAGGATATCTAACGCATTTACAAGATAATGATAGAGTGCAATCGATTTATTTAAAAAAAATCATGACAACAACAATGAGAGACTTTGAGGACACGAATTTGTATATCTAAATATGTTCTTGGTAATTAAATTAAATGATATTACAGTAGTAGGCCTGGGAAAAGCTGAAGAGTTCATTCTAGTATTTCTTCACTTTCATCGGCTGTTGGTCGCTCGAGGCTCTAACAGAAGTTGATGCCATCTTTCACGGCCCTAGGGAGCACTCCATTGTTTAGTTGGAGGTGCATTTGGCTTCCAATGTTTGCCAAGATGTTTACGATGTTCTAAAAGGCGTTGACGTTGTAACTATTCAACACATTACGGCACTTTAGTCACACCAACATGGACAGGGGATCTCGATCCTCCAATAGTGTCAGCGGTGTTTGGGGCGCTCAATGTGGTTGAGCACGTCATTACGTCGGGCCCAGCTACTGCACACTGCATTGTCAATCACAATATCACGTCGGAGTCTTGTCTCTATGAGCTCCCGGACTACAGCGTTAATTTTTTAAATGGGTGTTGGTCTTATCCAGAGGCCCTGACCGGTCGTATCATATCCAACATGCAAATGTCGGTGAGTATCTGGACTCACGTCATGTGCCTCGGCCTCAGTTCTTACACCTGCTAGAGCAGCTGAGGTTACGCAGCAACAACAGCAAAGAACACACATAATTTGGTAACACAAGAGGTTCATCCTGGTGCATGGAATCAAGTTATTTTATTAATAGTATCATATCACAATCAAAACTAATCCCCTCCAATAAGTCATTACGGGCAGGATGGTAATTAATGAAACGTTTAGACAATTAAATAAAAAAAAGCCCAAACATTTTTTCAAGCATGCATCAATCGATTCATGAACAAAAATTGTAATTTCTATTAGGCAGAGGGCGTCGTTATACAGGAAACACGACCCAAATATTAGGTGTCATTTTACTACAGATTAAATGCATAAAAACATCGTCATCAATATCGGATGGGAATAATTTCTGACAATCCTATCTTTCTATTAGTGCAGCACAAGTGTACATAACGCCACTAATAAAATCAGGCAGATGTCTGAGCAAGTCTTGACACTAACAGTCCCTCAGATGTATTTGTTGTGTGAAACTTTTGATAGCTTTTCTAGTAAAACCGGACCAATGTTAACACTAGTTATGCGATATCGGCTACGCTATGCGCTGAATAAATGTATTTAGCTCGCTTTATGTGCACAAATGTATTTAGATCGCATAATGTGCACAAATGTATTTAACTCGCATAATGTGCAAAAATGTATTTAGCTCACATAATGTACACAAATGTATTTTGCTCACATAATGTGCACAAAATGTATTTAGCTCACATAACGTGCACAAATGCATTTAGCTCACATAATGTGCGCAAAATGTATTTAGCTCACATAATGTGCACAAATGTATTTACTTCACATAATGTGAACAAATGTATTTAGCTCACATGATGTGCACAAAATGTATTTAGCTCACATAATGTGCACAAATGTATTTAGCTCACATAATGTGCACAAAATGTATCGAGCTCACATAATGTGCACAAATGTATTTAGCTCACGTAATTTGCACAATATGTGTTATGTTCACATAATGTGCATAAATGTATTTAGCTCACATAATGTGCACAAAATGTATTTTGCTCACATAATGTGCATAAATGAATTTAGCTCGCCTAATGTTACCGTTGTCACAAACAATCCCTTAGCATGTATTTACACACTACATCTGTATTTAGCGCACCTGATAATACCAGACCAATGTCTGAGCCGCCCTTGTCACCATCAATCTTGGATAAATGAATAGTAATTAGGAGAAAAAAATGGTTTAGCCCATACTTAGAGAACGGAGAGTAGGAATAGAACATCAACACTTTTCATGAACAACGTGACTGAATTTGTCTTAGTAGGAATTGATGAGCAAGCATTCCTACCTGTTCGATGACCCCGATGAGGTCGCTCTATCTCTGGAAAACGTACGCCAGCCGACGACGGTTATGGTCGATATTGGGTGACACCCTGTTACGGGAGACCAGCTCTCTCTCTCAAATGAGCTGATCAATACCTGATGAAAATAAAGAGAACTGAGAGACTGCATTATTGAGGAAGCGCCATCTATCGAGGCTTGAATATTGTTTACCATCACCTGAAAAGATTTCAACTCCCGCATCCCGTTCACATCGGAAAGGGAAATAATATATTACTAAAGTGAAGGTGCAGTGCTTTGTAAATAAAGTCTTTTAAAGTAAAGTATATTTATTCGTTTTCTCTAATTCACTAGTTCAATATTTGTGGATGTATATTGGCAGCGTGATGAATCCATGTTGATGTATATTAGCAGTGTGATGAATTCATGAACGAGATCTTTGCCCCAACAAGAGTTTGTGTAGTCATAATGTATCTTTGTATGATGATACTGTAATACCACTCGTTCGAATAATTTCTTCCCACCTAAAATTGCGTTATAACTCAAATACGTCAACACACCAACTACTAAAACCCTTTAATCTTTCTCAAAATAGGCCATTCGAGTGTTTCATTGAATAAAACAGTAATTTTGTATTTCTGTCTCATGACAAAAGTTTTGGCTGCTCCTCCTAGCCATGTCTCATTAAATTAAATTAATGTCCTCGTATTATTTACGCTGTAAACTTGTTTTTCTGAGAATTACATTTGGGTTTTTCAGGGTATCGCAGACGTTTTTTTTCCCATCTGTCTCTGAGACCAAAGTAGCGTTGTTTGTCTATTAGTGCCACATTCATCAAGCAGAGGAGGGAGTCATAAAACATATTTATTTTTTTACGTGAATATATAATCGGAGACTTTGTGCCTATTGGAAACGCGAAAGAACTACCAATAAAAGAACACCAGCCAAGCAAGGACGAGAGCCATCTTCCCCTATCTTCAGTGACTATTTGTCCTAAATAACTACAATGTCATCGATTGAATAGTACTAATTTAAGTATGAACATCTAATTCTTCATTCAAACACCTTCCGTATCCACCTTCTTTTCCCATCCCTGTCCCAATACCCTTCCGTCTCACTTAACCACCAGTTCCTCTTCTGAATTGCCTTTCGTTATACCTTCCCCCTTAGTTCCTTTCCTCAAATACTTCAGTCTCATCTTCCAATTGGTCTGCTCCTCAACTCCCCCGTTCCAGGGTCTTTGCAGTTTCCCGTATCCCTTCGATATGCGTCTCGTCACCCCTGCCAGTTCACCGTTTTAATTTACTCCGGTTTCGTCTTCCCTGTCAGTTCTTCTTATCAATTAACTCCCGTCTTGTTATCCCTGCTAGTTCTCCTTCTCAATTATTTTCCGTCATGTCTCTCCTGCAAGTTTTCCGTCGCAATTAACTTCCTTCTTGCTATCCCTGCTGGTTCTCTGTCTCAATTAACTTCCGTCTTGTTATCCCTACAAGTCCTCCGTCCCAAATAACTTCTGTCATGTCATCCCTGCCAGTTCTGAGTCTCAATTAATTTCCGTCTTGTTATCCCTGCCAGTTTTCCGTCTCGTCTTGTGCTCCCCGACAATGCTCCGTGGATTTTAACGTATTCACACGGGTCTTTCATTCCGCCACCTCAAACATAAGGTTTTAGGGTAGGAAGGCTGCATCTGCTGGAATGGCACACTTTGAGAGGCTTTATTGAAGCTTGTGATGAACTGTTGCGAAATAACTTTTGAGTTGTGAGTTCAGGCTGCTTCGCAGAACCATTATGAATGAACAAGTTGATACAATCTTTCAAACAAGTATGAGCGCCAAATTTCGAGTCATATCAGCATAAGTGGGATACGTTTTGTTAAGTGTTTGTGTATGTCCTGCCTGAAGCAGACCATATCTACAATGCTTCGTCATCACGGACGATGCATTGTGCTTCATTGACGCTGGAATGGAGGTGTTCAACCAGTATATCTTATGTGATGTGCAACAAACCGGTCATTTTAAAATATCTTGAGTAACTGAAATAAATTATTCAAACTGATTAGTTATAGAAATCAACTCCTGTAACATCAATAATGTTTCCGCATATGAGAATTAATCAAAGATTTATAGCACAAAATTCAAGAAAATTGTATTTAACGTATGAAAACATGACCTCTATTCATGTATATTCACGCCTGAAGAAGGTACATGTTTCTTCTTTGATGAATATCACGCTCATCGATTTAAAAAGTGAGTGTTGAAATGATGTTCCGATCTATTTGGTTTTATTTAGATGAATAAAAAGAAGTTAGGGGGAATCGGCTGAATGCCTATGTCTATTTTTGTTCACATTTCTAACAAAATAGATTCACATTCTTTGATAGTATGCTTCATATTCAAAATAAAATGCATTGCATTGTAATTGTAAATCCAATGCTGAACGAAAACGTCTCTCATTTACAGTAGAATTTCACCCTAGCAATTGTTCTGTTGCCGAATAAAATAATAAAAGAAAGTGAGAACCGACCCCAATATAATTGTTTGAAACCGTTGACTTGTTCCGTACTCCTGAGTCGAGGCAGCAACTGCTCGAGCGGGAAGAGTTCACAGGAAAATAAAAGTCAGAATTTGTCACGCGAATTGGAGCCGTGGGAATTTAAGGGACCGGAAATGCTGGGTA
>SDVV010008398.1:4088-17229 GCA_016164225.1 Gammarus roeselii | reverse complement strand
ATGTATGCATATGTGTATATGTGTGAGGATGTGTAATATATATGTATGTATGCGTATGTATATATATGTATACGTATATTTATACATATATATGTATGTATACATATATATGTACGTATACGTAAGTGCATGTATGTATATGTAGCTGTATTGTCACCTGAAACACGCCTGGCCCGGAACATATAGGCATGCATGGCCGTGGCTCTGTAACTCAGAAAGGCCCACACATACCATGACAACGTTTGCTGCCCAATGTATTAGGCGGATAATCAGAATAAGGAACTGTTATTAATTGTTATATACAATACAATTTTCTTTTTCTGATCTCGATATTATGTGTCATTTGAATATAGAGCAGATTCGTAGTGTACTTTGAACCTCTATTATTATTTATTTGGTTGTTACATGTTCCGGACAGTTCTGCACTTATGCTCGTTCACCTATGGAGGAAAGCTACAACTTTACCAACATACTCGGTCACATTTTGGCATTTATAATTCACAATGAATTCAGTCAGGTCACTCAATCTTATCCGATTGTCTCGGATTACTATTATTTTCGATTTGTGATACAAAATTTAATACCATACCGTTTATGTATGAATAAAGATTTGTTTTTCTTTCTCAAGCTTCTCCTTTTGAGGAACGAGCATCCTCATTAACAATATCTATGTCCCCATGGACCCCATCAATGTCTATTTCTGGAGACTGAATGTTCATGAGGTTATTAGGTTATGATAGGTATTTCAATTTTATTTGCTCATCACATTCATTACACTGTGATATGTGATTCACCGTTCGGGTACCATTTTTGGCAACCTCAACAGAACAAAACTTGCACTTTAAGCTGCTCAGTTTTCCTTTCACTCTAAAACGATTTGCAGCCACAGACTTCTTCGTTCCGGATATCATGAAATGGGTTTACTTGAGTGATCGCCAAGACTCTGATCATTAAACCCTCAAGGCCTCAACACAACACAATATAAACCTATTTACTTATATCACTGAAAACAAATATAAAAATTGAAGGCTTCATTAAAAAAAAAATGAATCAATATTAATTCATGTCTTAAGACACACAACGACACGGATAACAATGCTTAGATTATAAGTGTCCAGTTTGAAACTCTATTATGAAATGAATATAGAAAATAATGAACAAGAGGAGGGGGGGCATGGCCGAATGCCTTCCTTGTAACATAATACGCCACTGCATGCTTAAGGCATGTGATGATGTGTTCCAGCAGTGTCACGGTTTCTCGGAGCTACAAGAGCACGCACCCTCCCGCAGAGACTATTCAAGCATCAGTGAACTAGATCGCTTCTGTACACCCACCCAAAACTCAACTTAAACTGAACCTGAACTGAACCGACTTCGAAGGTGGTCCATCCATAGCTAATACATAACTATACACTAATCCACAACCCTAGTAAATTATTATTGTTGCTGCAATGTTGCAACTTGCATATACCTGCAAGTTGAATTACAAATAATTCTTTTTTTGAAATATATATTGACCTTCTCTACTGAATATACATTTCTAAATCAGAACATGGAATTTCCTCAATGGAGGTAGACATGGTTTATTGATTACTGTCAAGTGTCAACAAAATATGAACATCATATCAATTATCTTTAGTGGACATAAAAGGTCCGAAAGGGAGTAAGATATTGACATGTAAAGTTGTACAGTATTATAATAAAATGCATAACTATTTTTTATAATATCCTGTGAGAAAATAAATTTTTAGTTGCTGAAAAAAAAAAAATATGGTCATGTTTTTTCAAACGACTGTGTTTTTTTGGGTTGCAACACTACTTATGAAGGAGCTTATAGTGCTGGTCGATATTCAAAACCAATTGCAGTAGAATTTTTCCTCCGTCATTTTCTGTAGTGTGGAACTCGCGTGCTGTTGAAAGTATCAGCTTGTTTTAGTTTCAAGCTGATCATCATTTTCTTCCATACGTTTTCCTTTTCAAATTCTCATCATATTTTCTTGATTTTATCATATATCCCATCATGTTGAATGATCGACGTCGTGGAGGCTTCTCTTTTCCCATGTTGTCCTAATCAGTTAAAACATTTATTATCATACAGCACTGACATTTGAACAGTGAGCAAACAATGAAAGATTTGAGTTTCGAACTTTGATATCCAGTCATTGATTTTTAACTGATTCATAACCGCCATCCTTCGTCGTTAGGAAGGTGTGTTGTTTTTTCTCATAAATCACGGTGGATCTTCTCCCTTGATCCCTAAAAACTCATAGATGCCATCTGAATGAGCATTTTAGGAATAATCATCCTTGAATGATTAACTATCTGTGACGACTGGTAATGTTCTCTTTTTGCAGCCTTGCAGATATCTTTTATGTTATCATGGATGACGACGTATGGTGATGGAATGTTCTCTTTTTGCAGCCTTGCAGATATCTTTTATGTTATCGTGGATGACGACATATGGTGATGGAATGTTCTCTTTTTGCAGCCTTGCAGATATCTTTTATGTTATCATGGATGACGACGTATGGTGATGGAATGTTCTCTTTTTGCAGCCTTGCAGATATCTTTTATGTTATCATGGATGACGACGTATGGTGATGGAATGTTCTCTTTTTGCAGCCTTGCAGATATCTTTTATGTTATCATGGATGACGACGTATGGTGATGGAATGTTCTCTTTTTGCAGCCTTGCAGATATCTTTTATGTTATCATGGATGACGACGTATGGTGATGGAATGTTCTCTTTTTGCAGCCTTGCAGATATCTTTTATGTTATCATGGATGACGACGTATGGTGATGGAATGTTCTCTTTTTGCAGCCTTACAGATATCTTTCATGTTATCATGCATGACGACATATGGTAATGGAATGTTCTATTTTTGCAGCCTTGCAGCTATCTTTTATGTTATCGTGGATGACGACATATGGTAATGGAATGTTCTCCGGCTGCCTTTGTCTATTTAAGCGACAGAATCTACTAGGAGATTTGAGATTATGATCTGAAGATTGCAACATTAGATATCAGTTTCAGATATGAGCACCATTTTATGCCGATCATATTTGAAACCTTGAGCGAAATGTTCTTCCCCATCACCCAAGATATGATCTGTTCCTCGGGTACATTTGCCACCTCTTTTTCAACTTGATATAAATGTAGACATGCAATTTGAGTTCATTCAGTGATGCGAATATTACTTTGTGTAAACCACAATAACTTCAAAGCAGTTCGTTGCAGTTTGGGCTTGAACAAGGAAATTATTTATTTGAATTTTTAAACTGGCGATGATGTAATAATTGCGCAATCAGACGAACAGATAACTCCGTGAACAACAATACAGTATCAACATCTTTATAATTTGAGAAGCATAGCCAACTCTTGAATTTTATTATCATTTGATTCAACGTAGATTTTTCCCCTGGAAACTTTGAGATTGGCCAGCTACTTGGAATTCAGTTCCTCGCGAGGACGACAGCTGGAAGTACTCGGCTATTCGACTGAGGATTGCACAAGTTTGAAGGTCTGAAAAAGGCTTCATAGACGCCTTTGCTTAGGGCTCAGCCGATAGGTATGCAGTGAATACAGAAGTTTTATTTATGAGTACTTTACCGAGATCATTCAGTATTTTTAAGTTTCATAAATGAGGCCTCAGTAAACGTTTACCTTCTTGAACAACTTTTTTTCGAATTATCAGCTCTCATTTGGAAGGTTGATGCTGTGCGAAACAATAAAATAGTTTTGATGACAGAGCTATCAGTCGTCCGGTAGTCAAATAAGATATTTCCCCTCCCAGTAATGAATTAGTCCATTAGGTGACGTCATATGAACCTATTGTGTTGGGGGTGTGTGGCTGCTGTAGTGGCAACAGGTAATGTAGTTTGTCACAATGAGCTATTCACTGTGAATGTCAGAGCAACTCCTGTTGTTTACAAGCCAGCAAGATAACGAAGTCATTTAAGATGATATTGTGAGCAGGTTACTTGATGCAGACGTACGAAGCAACTCCTCACCTGTCATGTATACTTTCTTCCATATGAATGCCCCCAACAGGGATTAAAGTGGGTGGCGATAGAAGTTAAAAACCTGCTTGCAATGTTCTTTCACTTTAAGTTTACCCTTTATAAATATGTTATACGTTATCCTAGTACATTTAGACTTGTCCATACGCTGAGTTTGACTCACATCGTGACCATGAAGCAATCAAACGTGACCATAAAGCAATCCAACGTGACCATGAAGCAATCCAACGTGACCATGAAGCAATCAAACGTGACCATGAAGCAATCCAACGTGACCATGAAGCAATCAAACGTGACCATAAAGCAATCCAACGTGACCATGAAGCAATCAAACGTGACCATGAAGCAATCCAACGTGACCATGAAGCAATCAAACGTGACCACAAAGCAATCCAACGTGACCATGTGGCAATCCATCGTGACCATAAAGCAATCCAACGTAGCCATGTAGCAATCCAACGTGACCATAAATCAATCCAACGTGACCATAAAGCAATCCAACGTGACCATGTAGCAATCCATCGTGACCATAAACCAATCCAACGTGACCATGTAGCAATCCATCGTGACCATGTAGCAATCCATCGTGACCATAAAGCAATCCAATGTGACCATGTAGCAATCCAATGTGACCATAAAGCAATCCATCGTGTCCATAAAGGAATCCAACGTGAGCATGTAGCAATCCAACGTGATCATAAAGCAATCCATCATGACCATAAAACAATCCAACGTGACCATGTAGCAATCCATCGTGACCATAAAGCAATCCAACGTAGCCATGTAGCAATCCAACGTGACCATAAATCAATCCAACGTGACCATAAAGCAATCCAACGTGACCATGTAGCAATCCATCGTGACCATAAACCAATCCAACGTGACCATGTAGCAATCCATCGTGACCATGTAGCAATCCATCGTGACCATAAAGCAATCCAATGTGACCATGTAGCAATCCAATGTGACCATAAAGCAATCCATCGTGTCCATAAAGGAATCCAACGTGAGCATGTAGCAATCCAACGTGATCATAAAGCAATCCATCATGACCATAAAACAATCCAACGTGACCATGTAGCAATCCATCGTGACCATAAAGCAATCCAACGTAGCCATGTAGCAATCCAACGTGACCATAAATCAATCCAACGTGACCATAAAGCAATCCAACGTGAGCATGGAACAATCCATTGTGACCATAAATCAGTCCATACATGAGTCCACATGTTCTCAACGTAGCCTTCATTGCCAGGACCACACGAAATTTGATTTCAACAGTGTGCCGTACTCTAAGTATTCTAACTTCAAGCTTGATGCAGGTAATAACGTGTATGTATCATGTTATGAGTCAGGCAACGAAGCACGACGAGTTCAGCTCTTGAATACTTTATAACTCTGATCTCTGATTCGTTTAAATAATAAAGCAATTATTGCATTATAACTTGTTTACATTTGCGTTTTTCCACAATTAAGTACTCGTGAGGGAAACCATACATGATCTACCGTACCTATTGTACTTGATTTAATGTATTTCTTGATTCTTTTCGTAGAAAAGGTCCTGAGAGTATTGACCTTTGGGGAAAAATCAAGGTTCTTCAATCTAGTTTGTGATAGGAGCAAATAAAATGAGCTGGTGCAGGTTCCCATTGCGTCGGTAATGGGAGTATATATAATGAGCTGGTGCAGGTTCCCGTTGCGTCGGTAATGGGAGCAAATATAATGAGCTGGTGCAGGTTCCCATTGCGTCGGTAATGGGAGTAAATATAATGAGTTGGTGCAGGTTCTCGTTGCGTCGGTAATGGGAGTAAATGATGAGCTGGTGCAGGTTCCCGTTGCGTCGGTAATGGGAGTAAATATAATGAGTTGGTGCAGGTTCTCGTTGCATCGGTAATAGGAGTAAACATAATGAGCTGGTGCAGGTTCCCGTTGAATCGGCAATGAGAGCAAATATAATGAGCTGGTGCAGGTTCCCGTTGCGTCGGTAATGGGAGTAATTAATGAGCTGGTGCAGGTTCCCGTTGCGTCGGTAATGGGAGCAAATATAATGAGCTGGTGCAGGTTCCCATTTCGTCGGTAATGAGAGTAAATAATGAGCTGGTGCAGGTTCCCGTTGCGTCGGTAATGGGAGTAATTAATGAGCTGGTGCAGGTTCCCGTTGCATCGGTAATGGGAGTAAACATAATGAGCTGGTGCAGGTTCCCGTTGCGTCGGCAATGAGAGCAAATATAATGAGCTGGTGCAGGTTCCCGTTGCGTCGGTAATGGGAGTCAATATTATGAGCTGGTGCAGGTTCCCGTTGCGTCGCTGACGTCCTACCTTCAGACAGTGCGAGTTTCTTTGCTGGTTTATTCGGCTGGCGCATTCGCTGTCCACGTTATTATTTATTGTACCTTAAATTCGAAATAATTATTTACCTCGGCAGACAGTTGGTTCATGTAGACAGACATTTCCAAAAAGTACATTTCCAGATATGTTTACCATTTATCGCTCTTTTCTTGTGTATCCAGTCCCTTTGCCAGCTTTTGTCTTCTGTCTCCCGTCCTTGCCTTCTGTCTCCTATCCCATCGCCTGCCTTTGCCTTCTGTCTTCCGCCTTTGCCTTCGGTCTCCCTCTCACGTCTTCCATCCCTCAATCCCTCACCCTTCCTTTTCACGAATAGTAAATTGGACAGTAATGAGAACTGGGGCCGCCTACTCAGGACCTATACGATCACCTCGGCACGCAGCCCGCTGCCGCAGCTAGTCCAACTCATGCTGCTTTATTTGGCCAGTCGAATAAGAGTGGGCAGGATTTTCGTGTAACTACAGAGTTTTTGCCGTGAACTCTAACAAAGGTCAAAGAGCCACTGCCGCTTCATTTTATTTAGCCAAATGTGAAGATATTTACAGCATTGGTAAAAAGTATAAATACCTACAAAGATTGGACGAACGAGGTTATAATTTCGTCTCTTGAAGATAATGATTCAATATATTTACGACTTCAAAGCTATTTTTCTTTGCAAAGTCAACGGGAAATTCAAACCGTGAACTCTATTTCTCAGCAGTGACTCATCGGAATAGCATTGCGTTCAACATATGAATATTATCTGTGCCTTTATAGATTGGTAAAGATATTAAAAAATATTAACCCTTTAGGACTCATCTTGGTAACCTTAACAGATTTGCTATAGGAGCTGAGTAGTTATTGCAGAGAAGAGATAATAGTGGTATCAGAAATACCATCAATGAATTCAAGAGATTAGGTGCGTTATGTATAGAACATTTGATCAATTCGCTCAAAAAGCTCGTTTGGTACGACGTCAAAGGACCGGCACCAACTGCTGCTGGCAATAGAAGAGTATTTGTAGTCTAGATACATCAAAAACAGTTATCAGGAGTCAGAGCAAGCAGCGGCAGCTGTTTTGAGGAGATGGAGTTGTTATTTTTGCACCAACAGGTTTGAAAAGCTGGTGCAGCTCGAACGCATCCGTACGACGGTTGGTCGCATGTGGTAAAACCTCCACCGTTGGACAAATTAGTTAGTTATGAGAAATAGGCACCTGTTCACTGAATATGAGTTCACGAAGTTCGTGTGACTGCATTACTCGGCATTGAAAAAAATATGACTCGTTTTACAGAAACGTGAAACGTTGAAAACTGATACCTGGATACCTGAAACCACCCCTAGGGCGTCAGTTTCATCTAAAGCTCAAACCCATAAACATTTCGTCAATTAATGCTATTTGCCCGATCTTACATAAGTAACAGCGGAAGAACTGCTCAATCTCAATGAACTTTCGTTTGTTTAGTATAGTTGAATTAGTCAGATTATATGACAGGCATTACATTGCTTGAATTTTCCCATTGAATTGGTACGACAAAAGGACGTACCGTCCTTGTACGTCCTTTTGTCGTGTTCGTTATACGTATATTATTAGTTGTTTTGATAACGAATTTTCAGAGCTCAAGAAAGCTCCCGCGCTCATTTGCTCGGGGCAAAGAATCGTAGGTTGCCAAACTATGGTTCATAGAAGCCGTATGACGTAACAAAATCTCTGCTCAACGTATGCTCGTGGTAAATAGCGTATCACAAATACGCCTCCTAGCGTTAATTGGTGACGCACACAAAGGTAATTCACCTTTGTGTGTTTCAGCCAACGGCTTGTATGAACCATGCCCCGGACAGTCACTGGGATGCGATGCCAGGTATGACACAAGCAAGGGTCTGCCACACACATATAGGGTGAAGTATACAATGGAAGCACGATGTCCCTGGACTTGCAGTGTCAAGGGACAATAAAGGCAATAGAGCCCATGGATATGAAGCCTTTCTTTTCATTGGTATCAACTTGATTTTTCAAGGTCTCGTAGTTTGTCTATTTCATATTCTGGTCCGCCATTACGTAAAGCAGAATTTCGATTTTGTGATCCGATTAGCATAACAGTGCATTTTTTAATATTAAAGTTCATTTGTCACTCATCAGACCAGCCCAGTAGTTCATTAAGATCCCTTTGAATAATTATGCGATCATGCTCACAGTCCGCTTTGTGGCAGAGTTTAGTGTCGTCAGCAAATTTTGATATCTTGATAGCGATGTCAGTATCAAGGTCATTTATGTAGATTATTAGGAGAAGAGGCCCAAGAACACTTCCCTGGAATACTCTTGACGTTACTATAGCCCACTCACTTTTTCCTTGGCCGACACAGACCCGTTGCTTGCGTCACGTGTACCAATTTTCGAGCCACCTGACAACGTTTCCAGTTATGGCAAGAGAATTCCTTTCTTCAGTAGGCTTTTTGAAAGTCAAGGGAAATAAGGTCGATAACTTTAGTTTCCTCGTATATCTCGGTGACCTTATTACAAAGTCCAGGCGATTGGACAGGCAGTTAAGTTTGTTTCTGAAGACGTGATGGGTTTCCTTGATGAGGAGGTTTCTCTCGAGGTGACTCGTTATACGTGGTTTCGTCAATCTTTCCGAGGTTTCACTGACCACAAATGTGAGACTCATTGGTCCGTAGTTTCCTGGCTCTTGCATTCTGCCCTTCTTGAATATGACGGTGGTGTTTGTTGTTTTCTAATCTTCTGGAATATTTGCAGTAGTCAGAGACCTGTTAAAAACTTCCATCAGTGGACCACTTATGATTTCGGAGAGGTTCCGTAACATTCTCGGAGACAGGTTATCGGGTCCTGTTGATTTGTAAGTATTTAGTTTGCTGAGTAGTTTCTCTACTTCACCAACAAAAGTTTTTAGTATTCAAACTCTCTGTAAAATCGACAACAATTTACATTTCAAACCTTGAATTGATGGAATACAATGCAAACGAGTGAACTTCACATGCTTCATCTTTTTCAACTTCACATGCTTCACCTTTTTCAACTTCACATGCTTCACCTTTTTCAACTTCACATGCTTCACCTTTTCCAATTTCACATGCTTCACCTTTTTCAATTTCACATGCTTCACCTTTTTCAACTTCACATGCTTCACCTTTTTCAATTTCACATGCTTCACCTTTTTCAACTTCACATGCTTCACCTTTTTCAATTACTGTTATTCAATAAAAGCTTCGAAACTGGACTAATTCCCATGAGAACAGATCTGAACTTTTCGAATAAAGCCTGCACTGCACGTCGAACTTTTTTCTTGCTCGTCTCTCTCGCAAATTTGCTTAGCAGTTTCTTCAGATATTCAAATGTCGTTGGCTTGCGTTTGTGGACACTGGATTCCATCTCTACCGAAACCATTAGTCGAACGGGCTGAGGTCGGGCTACGAGTATGCAGCGGCGGTTTTGTTCAGCGACTGATGATTGTCTCCGGAAACTTCTCCAATTAAAACGTGAGATACTCGTTAGAGCAGTGAGCAAAGCACCATATTATTGATAATGGAATACCTCCGCCATTAAAGCTGACCAAGTTACTTATAAGGAGATGGTGGTCTAAAATGTGATCCTGCTCACTGCTCCGATGAGTGTCTTGCATTTTTATCGAACAAATTCCCAAGCGAGTAATCATCCCCCGAACTGAAGAGCCTTGGCCCGCTCATTGCTTCAGCCTCAGTAAGAAACAATAATGAAAATTGATTCAAACCAATTTGTCCTTTATTTTACAGGGACTAGGTATGAACGAATATCGAAAGTTAATAATACAATTTTGGTGACGATAAGTTATGAGCGTATAGTCAAGCATGTGATAGTATGAATTATTTGTGCTCACACATGATACTGGAGAAAATGCAAGAGTTTTCTCACATATGTATTGGATAATTGAGCTGCATTTGAAGAGCAAAACTTCAGAGGTCAAGTTTTTCAATGATTCTAAAAGGTTTTTTGCATGCAGAGTAGTTACATAAAAATCTCGTTTATTTAATGTTCAGAATATATCAATAAGAAAAAAATAAAAATCAATACAACTTAGCACCACCATCATACTTCAAGGTCTCCGCAAATCGTCCAGTTGTGCTCTTTGTACTTCAAAGCAGTTAACAGATGCTCACTGTCGCAATAGTTTTCAGTCATCTGCACTGAGTAGCCCACCGTAATAGAGGCGATCTGTTTCAAGTTACTTGACATTTTCATTTTGGATTCATGTATTTTTAATCGTACTTACTCTCAATGACAAAAGGAGCTAACCTGAACGGTTCACGTGATACGGGCTCACAACGTCCGTTTTTTCGCTGAATCTACTTGGAATTATACTAAGTAAGGCCAAACATGGGTCCAACAGCTCATCGAGAATCTGAGAATTTGTTTTCGTACAAAAAAAATAATGTTGTCAAAAATACGGCCCATGACTGTAGAACAGCTACAACAGGGATAAGAAAATTTTCATTGTAAAGGCGATGTACTACACCAAGAAGTTCAGGCTTGGGGCATCGTTCCATCCGACTTGATGACGCTATGAAAAAACGGCCGTCATTTTTAAAAACAGCGAAGGACTAAAATGCGATGCAAGTGTCAGAGATTGAGATCCTTGAACAACAAAATAACCCGTGAGTATATTGAAGCATTAAGGAAACAGTGTCTTCAAAAGGGCAGACGGTGCTGTATAGCGACTTAATGATTAGAAAGGAATGCCATTAACTAAAAGGGCGTTAGAGGTGCTGCAGAGCTTGGACCAGCTGCTAGCAGCTGGGGTGAAAAAATTCGGGATTGTCGTGGGACAGACAAATTAAACATGGCTATGAGCTTGCAACAGCTGCTTCTAAGGTATAGAAACTACCACCATCTGAAAAGATGGTACATCTCGAGCGCATATGGTGGGTTCGAGATGAAGTTACAAAGCTTGGACCAGATGTTGTTGTGTGTAAAGCATATGGTTCCGTTATCGTGATACAGTGAATGTCTGAAAAGATGGTGCACCTTCAATAAACGCTGAAGGAACATATATAAGGGAACATGCTAATGATTTTATGATTCCAAGGTTTATAGGTCACTATATGCGAGGTTATGGATAAACGTTTGGGTCGGGGCTGTCGCATCCGTCGTAGTATGTTCTATTCAGAAGCCAGCTGCGTTAGGGATTACTTCACAGCCTGCCCCAGCTGTTTGTGGGGTAAACAAATGATTTGTCTTCGAGTTACAGCAAATGATATCTACGGTCAGAAAATGCACCAGTAGTCCGCAGAGGCATAGAAGCTGTCACCCTGTGGAACGATGGCTAACCTGTTAAATATTATTACATTATATGAACAGTAAAAGGTTCCAATGCCCTGCACACTACTTTCAATATTCAACATATATTAGACTGATGTTTAACTTTTATGTCTTCAAATACATACAGAAAAAAAAATTAACGGGCGCTCGTATTTATTCATATGTGTGAGATAGAAGGTTTATATAATGAGTGGGAATGTTATGTTTTAAACGGTTGTATCCCGAATACTCAATATATTTGGTCCAGCAGATGAAGAAAAGATAGGGCGGAACACACATTTCGTAAGAGCCGTTCCTTTCTCAATGCACGATCGGTTCTCAAACTTCTCTGCAATGGCAAGATCTTGTAGAGTTCTGACCCGCAAAAGGCTTCGTAAATGAACCATTACAATTAAAAACTCTTCAAACTAGATTGGCACGAAACAGAAAGTGTAGCAAGGAGATGGGTGCCAGTAAGTTGAGTGTCGGTCTCACATCATGAGACAGGTTGGACTATTTAAACGCATTCAGGTCCTGAAAGATATGCCAGGGCCCTCTCACATTCATTTGGTTCAAAATATTCACCCTCACTGTTCGGGAACACCTAAATTTGTAAATGGCACGTTCTTTATATTACTGGCAGATGCTTGGGTTCTCAAACCACTCTTCGGCCCACGAGACATTCGTTCAGGTCTGATGATATTGCGCCGACTTGATAGAAATGCTAAGGTTACAGGGACATCTAAGTGTTAGACAAACATAAATGGGTTATAGACCATTCCAAGGGTCTGAGCCACATACACTAATCAGGGAGATACACGGCATGAAGGCCGGCATGCCCTATCCATAATGATGCATCCCGTGTTAATGGAGTGGTTTGGTAATATAATTTGTTCATTGGCAACATGATGTGCGTGCTAGGAATCCATTATTCCCACAACACACATCTGAGGAATGTATAATTTATTGTGTAGGGGTTTGAGGTTTGTTTGAGCCTCCAATTAGTCCCTTTTTGCGAAGATAATTATTTGTTGTTGTGGTAGTTTCTAATGCTACCACATAAACTGACGTATTTTAACAGGGGTTCACGTTGCCTGGATAAGGTCTACCAAAAAAAGTACTTTTAAAATACGTTCGATTGATTTCAGAATTACGTGCGAGGTCCGTTACAATATATAACAGTATCCTGGCGTTCGAATAGTTGATTAATGCATTTGTAGTTTTATCGAAAACGTAATGTCATGTATGAATTTTGTTCAATACAACTGTTGTAGTTAGAGGCACTATGCAGTACAACTGTTGTAGGTAGAGGTACTATGCAATACAACTGTTGTAGGTAGAGGCACTATGCAGTACAACTGTTGTAGGTAGAGGTACTGTGCAATACAACTGTTGTAGGTAGAGGTACTATGCAGTACAACTGTTGTAGGTAGAGGTACTGTGCAATACAACTGTTGTAGGTAGAGGTACTATGCAGTACAACTGTTGTAGGTAGAGGTACTGT
>SDVV010008397.1:0-17230 GCA_016164225.1 Gammarus roeselii | reverse complement strand
ACAAGAAGCGAAGAGAAAAATTCAGGTTCCAGGCGGTCGCATCTCAGACGGTCGAGCAGAGACGGCCACGCCCATACGCTCAGCAGACTCATACTTTTCCTCGAGCGCATGCCTGTCGGCTTGCCCCAGAGGTTGGGTCAGAAGGACTCCAACTAGGTATTGAGTCTACTTCGAATGAGCAATGGGTATTTAAATTTTGACAAGTATGTGCACATTTGAAGAGAGCACCACACCTAGTTTCCCGGGCAATGGTCCTCCCTCATGTGCTCAGAAGATTAAGTCTTCTGTACGCAAGTGGTTCTTTGAAGGATGTCGCACTTCAAGGTGAGACGTCGGAGGGACATCTCCTATGATAGACCTGCCCATGGCTGATCCAGAGTCTAGGTCGAAATTTTCAGAAATATTGTGAAATTTTGATGAAACTATATGTGAGAACCACTCTCAGTTTCCTAAAAGTGGTTTTCCCTAATGTTCAGTAGGTCGAAATTTATCAGGAATATCGTGAAATTTTGATAATACTATAGGTGAGAGCCACTCTCAGTTTCCTGAGAGTGATTCTCCCTAGTGTTCAGTAGAGTAAGTCTCTGAACACGTGTGTCTGCCGTGGCTGCACCAGGTCCCACCCGAATCTGTGCTTAAGAAGAGAAGGCGGTTAGTTATCTACATTGTACAAGGGAATATATTTCAGGGTAGGAGGAATGCGGTTATCACAAGGAAATAGTTTATATTATTTCAATATGATTCATGTGAAATGCCAGAAGGGCATCTCCAAGTATTTCAGGACATCTAACAAAAATTATTTCGATAGGTAATCAGTGCGTGCTGCCAACCGAAAGCAGCACGAGAAATTAACTCATTCTGTAAGAAACGGGTTAGTGGGTGAGCGTCTCTATGCTCCATGATGAAACAGGGTCACTCCCGAATCCGTACTAAGGAAGAGAAAAAGACGGTTAGTTCATTCAGAATGTACAAATGGGTCAATCTAAAGGCAGGTGCATTAAGTGCACTTTAATAATGAGAGATGCCAGATGTAGTAGTAGTAGTAGTAGTAGTAGAAGTAGTATTCCAAAATTGAATTGGCATTACAACTAGCCCAGAGTAGATGAGGTGCCCATAGTTCATGGGCTGCCGGATGCTGAAGGCTCCTACGGAGGTTGTTGCCGCCTTGCCGGCACAAGTCTTAATGCTTAGTAAGGGGGTGAAGTAGCCTCCCAGTGTTTGTCGGTGCAGTTTTCAAATGTGTTTACGTTACTACTGTTAACCACATCATGTGGTAAACTGTTCCAAATTGTTGGTACTTGATAGGAAATGAGTTTTCAGCCTCCGATGTTCTGAATGGTGCTGACGGCAAATGATTAAAGCAAAGCATGAGGGCAAAGAATTTGACCAAGAGTCCCGCCTCTTGTTTGCCAAGCAGATGATGACTTCACTTGCCTCATTTGCCTTATAGCATATCAAGAAGGCTATGAATTTCCACAATCCTTCATTGTGGAGTGCAATAATAAATGCGGTTGCCAGAGAGTGCTAATCAGAGTCGTTTTCACAATTGGTGTAATTTTATTAACATCATAACATCTTAATAATCAAGAAATCACTAATTAAAGTGACATGAATTTTACGTGGCAATAACCTACGACCGTTGTAACATCATTCAACTTTCAGCAGAAATCCTTCAGGAAATCATGTAAACAAATACATTGAGTGAATCTGATCAACGACATGAATG
Organism: Gammarus roeselii; assembly: GCA_016164225.1. Classification (NCBI taxonomy): domain Eukaryota; kingdom Metazoa; phylum Arthropoda; class Malacostraca; order Amphipoda; family Gammaridae; genus Gammarus; species Gammarus roeselii. The sequence goes on along the minus strand of SDVV010008397.1, from coordinate 15,504 downwards.
AGAAGAACAAGACTAAGCACATGTGAATGTATTTTATTGTGTTTGGCGCCGTCGTGTTACATCGAGACTTACAGCGGAAGTCCAAATCGATGTTACCAATGAATATTCGCAGCTAGTCTTCAGTTTTCTTTATTAATTTTCTATTTGTTTTCAAATGCTACAGATTTAACCAAGATGTTCCTCTCAAATCAACTATTAAAAGACAATCACCTGTAATAGACATTATTCCACAGTATATGGTCGTTTTTATCGGGGTGCGTTTTAAGGGTATTACCAATTCCCACGTTACTATGATCATTTATTGCGTGTATGATCTTCAATGATAATGAAAAACAGAGTTCCAGAAATAAGATAATGATTGTCTATCACGCACAAGAAAAGGGCAGAGCTGTTTATTATTTCCAGCAGGAAAGGCAGAAATGTAAGTCATTTCCAATGGAAAGGTCGAGACTGTAAATTACTTCCAAAGAGAGAGGTAAACTGTAAGGTAGAACATGACATCAGTTGCAAGAGGAGGGCAAAATTGCACACTACTTAAAAGAGATGAGCAGACGGTAGGGTAGAACATTACATCACTTACATAGATAGGGACAAAACTGTACATTACTTTCAAAAAGATGGGCAAAACTGCACATGCCTCTTCACTAGCCTGAGTAAGGGAACAATCAATGCTAACATGTAAATATTATACAAATTTTCTAAGTGTTGTTGCATTATTGACATATATTCAATGAAAGAGAGAGTCTTTGATCAGCAGGACAATCTAAAGCAAATGCTGTAATGATTTCGGTATGAAATCGATAGGACATCACACAATAACTTTATCCTGCAGGTCGTTCCTCCTACGAGCCTCAGGTAACTAGATGGCACGTAGCGCTCATAAATTATATAGAATATACGTATAAAGATGTTTTATTTGCGGAACTTGATGATCAGATATCTAAATTACGTCAGCGGTTTATCAACCTATATGCGCCTACTAAATGGTTTGTATTTATTATTGAATAATCATCCGATCAAATTATCGTAATTTCCTTGTGTTTTTTACGAAAGGTATATCTTGAAATATATTTGTTAAACAGTGCAATGATCATCCGTACCCTTAACTAAGCTTTTTTATTCAAATTTCCCACCAGGTAAGATAAAATCATATATAAATTAATGAGGAGAAAAATAATTACATTGTTGACCTATTTCGACGATTTATTAAAATTATTTACAAAATACAACACGTCAGCAAATGAAGATGAACTGGTTTGATTTTGTGATTGATTGAAATAAATACTCGGCTTTTGGAGTGCGTCTACGGTGGTTTTGACCGTTCGAGATGAAATCAAATAGCCTTTAAATGAACTGATGAAGTGGGTTCTTAATGGCTCCGTCCTCGTGTTGTAGCAGCAGCCCGCAAAGGAATATGTATGGGCACCTTAGCATATCTGCAAGACAAAGGATGGCAGTTCTATATTGATAGGCTAAGGTGCCTATTGAGAAACATTTAACTGTCCTTAAGATCGTTAATATCTTCGCAAATTTGTGAAATTTCTTCTTGCCCAGCCGGTTGCAGAAGCTTAACTTTGTATGTTCGTTCTTCTTGTGAACCTCAATTTCATCGTGTTTCTTGCACACTGCTGTGTTCAACTAATCGGCTGAGAAGCAAAGTTTCATAACTAAATGTGGGTTCTCTTAGAAATAACATTAAACAGAAGATGTTGTTATGCAACTTTGTCTCTCAACCCATCAATAAGTCCCCCAATTTTGTCCATGCACTTTTATGTCGTGTTGTCATATAAAACCTTTCTTGTTGATCAATTCGTTCACATCGTCATCTGGAATCATTCTATTCATATCAGATCTTGGTAAAAAAGACTGAGGTTCAGAGATCCTGCAGTTTTCATCACCAGATAAATCTTTTTCATTATAGTACTGGACATCTATGGGTTGTCATCGAAAGTACCGACATCATCTGGTTTGCCAACTGCCAGTATACAGCCTGCTACTTTGTGCATCTGTTTACCTCTATTCCAAGCTCAGCCGCTGTGCTGGCGTCTACCAGTGGTTTATTGATGGTTATTGGTCTTCCTTGAGAGACTCAACTTGGACAATTTAGAGAAATGAGGGTAATTTTGACCAATTAACCGCCTCCAAACAGGCACAAACATTTATTCCAGTTACTTTCCTTCATCGCTTCTTTATGAGGGTAGATTACTTTTCATTATTAGTCATTGAATCAATTTTTTCAGCAACTCTATGCTTCGATCGGTCTATTTGGTTATTTCATTTCACAAGTATCGATTTAAATTTCACCTCATAATCTGGAAACTCCCTTCACTACCCAAGGGCGTCAGCGCAAGGAGGGAAGGGGGAGAGGGCGTTATACACAAATCTAAGATAAGGGTAACCGTTTCTCTCATGACTTGTCTTCTGTATTAAATTATTTTTCCTTATATGGTACGATATGTATTCCTTCTTATACGCGGTTCATCGACAAAAAACTGGTGGCGGTCTAAGCCCAGCTTAAGATACCTGACAGAGATCAATAATTTTACATCCTTGGTTGAAAAAACATGACGACCATCCATTTTGAGCCCCATAAAGCCGCATCCTTCATGTACCAATCAAGAGTAATTTTGAGCCCCATAAAGCCGCATCCTTCATGTCCTCTATCAAGAGTAATTGATTTCACTTATGTCCTGGAGTCCTATGATGTCTTCGAGTCATTATGACTCACCGAGTCCTTATTTGTCCTCGATTGTTTTGAGTGTTGCATAGTATTTGTGTCTTGAAGAGTTATCGATTCCTATTTCGGTCTTGTTATATTCTGAGTCCTTGAGTCCTACTGAGTGTTTTAGTCCGTCATACTCCTTTTGTTCTTTATGAGTCATCTATGACGGCTCAGTCCTTTTGTGTCATTGAGTCCTTATGATTACTTAATCCTTTCCAGATTTTGAGTCGATCATTGAGTCGTTTTGAGCTCTTGAGTCATTTCGAGTCGTTCAATATTGAGAAACTTCATGAATCCTTCAAGTCTCTTCGAGTCTCTGGGTCCTGTCGAGTTGATGAGGTTTCGAGTCATTTTGGATATTTGAGTTCTTTTGAGTCTTTGATTCGAAATGAAACTTTGAGTAGTTCTGAGTCCTTGGGTCCCTCTGTGTCACTGCGCTATTTGGTGTTCTCAGTCATTATGAGTCCTTGCCATTCCTGACACATGAAGCTCCTGCCTTTAAAGCCCTGGCTGTCATGCCTGCTTGTCAGCAATCATAGCAAACCAAAATTGCCTAGGAAGTACTTCAGCATCGATTATGGCCACAATGAAAACAGCACGCATGTCAATCAACAAGTTATAATCATGACCAAAGAGGGCATTTGGTTAACAGACGAGAATTTTGGATGGGGTGAATAAAGAAAAATATATAAATAGCGATCACCCCAATCGAATATTGCTTACATTATCTGACAAAAGAACTCATGCGGAGATCTGAAATAATATAATAATTGCTCCTTCGCGTGATCTGATAAAAAGTACGGGGTGCGTTTTGATTGGCAAACGAGGAATTATCTCTCTGGAAGGGAAAAATATTGAAGTGTGATGTTAAATCCTACTTTAGTCCGTTTATATTTAATGGATTTGAAGAGATGGTACAACATTCACCTGAGTAGCGATATAAAATGTACAGTGGCTGAATGAAGCTGATTGGTTCCTACGTAGGTAGTTCGAGCAAAACAGACTGATGTGCTAGTTGAGTAAATTAGTGCTTTCAGATGATGAGGGAACGGTGGCAGATTGAGAGGAGGAGCAATGTAGGCAGCTGTTCGAGTTTCAGTCGGTGTGCGAGAGAAGGAAGCTGCAAGTTAGTGTGGGTAAAAGTTTGATAATGAAATGTTTGAGGAGTTGCGAGACTACCCGATTGTGAAAAGCCTGATTTTCTTGGTAAAGGTGGAAACGGATGTGAACGCGGAGTCGGGCTTTAGGGCAGACGAGGAGTATTGATCATCATCTGTCATGCTGCAGTCGTGCGGTCCGTCATTTCGTCGTGCTGTCATGTCGTGCTGTCGTGCTGTCATGCTTCAGCATGGTGTTTCCTGAAGCATGACACAAATAATTTCAGATCCCACAGTTCACTGACAGCTGTACCCAAAGTTGGGGTTACTTCAGATGTACTCCAGCATGGCAATTATATCTTCGAAAGAAGATAATATCAATGTACATTTACTACTTGTTTAGCACAGACGCCTGTCTAGTAAGCAACCTACATATGACAAATTAACATAAAATATTCAAAACGTATTTTAAAGACATTAGGGGCTGTGCCAGCAGCCACCATCTCGACCGTTCATATTCCGAATATGACTCTGCAGAGCAGTGTGGCATACACTCAAGAGCACTGCGCATTGGAACAAACGACGCGAGGTCGTGTTGTATGATGGAGCCAAATCAACTACGCATGTACTCTTCCTTCCGAGTTTGGTCTGAAATATCTCCTTAGATTTTATTTACGTTGCTACTAAATTGCAGTTGCAAAAAAAAAATCGGTAACTGGTTTTATTTGTCGATAGTTGGTACCTTATTATTGAAACAGGGAGCTTGCTCACGCGATGGTGTGATGAGAACAGTGCGGTATACTGTCACCCTGCCTAGTTCTAGTCCTACCGACGATGTGAAGTTAGTGGACCTCTTCAAGACTGGGCGAACCAAGAGACGGGTTGAATTCTGGTACTCGGCGACGACACTCGCTGTCGCCTTCATTGCACTTCGAGTTGACCTTGAGTGAAGAAGAGGTCTCGGATCATTTGTAGAACAAAATATCCCAGTTTGAATATGATGACTTCCAATTGAAGCAAAGACAGTGTCTAGTTGCAATTAGTGTACGTATTATTTGATGATGCTTTTGTAAACTATTGGTTCATTTCAATATACGAGCAAATATTTATATTTCGAATTGGAAAATAATCAGGGGCATCCGAATAACATTTTTTATATCAGAATTGAAATTAATTTGTTTAAATAAACGTTCAATACACATTTATATTCTTGCTAGCATCGCTCAAATCTGTCTCTCAAATTTGCTTCTTGTATGCCTGGCACTCGGCAAATAAAAATATTCTCCAATGCAAATGTAATCGCCGCGTCGCCAGTTATAAACTCCAAAAGATCTGCCGTGCCCTCGCATTAATGGCTTAATAGGCTCGTCAGTGACTGGGACACAAAAATATTCAGGAGGATTGCACATTGCCCAACTCTGTGTGTCTCGGAATAGCGACGTTTCCACAAACAACAGGTTACACGAAGGTCTGAAATACAATGGTGGACTATAATTGGAAACCATTATGTTTACTGTTGGACCATTTTCATTTCAATAACAGCCTTACAAAAGTGATGCACACCAAAATTGTATAGAAAATTCTATTGAAGTTACCGAGGTAGTTAGAGATTAGTAAACTACTGAGAACATTAGCGGAAATTGTAAATCATGATTTTTTGTCTCTTCCCAGCAGATGTGAGAGGTTAACTATTCTAAATTATGTTTATAGTTTTAAACCGGTCCAGCTCAAAATCAGGAAAGTTAAAGCTAACGGCGATAAGTGGGTCAACAAAATTTTGATAGAACTTAAGACTAATTGAATACTAGTGTCAATCTTATTTGCCAGTAACAGCAATACTTAATGAAACAAATATGCCTTCGAATTAAAGACTTACAATGCATGCATGAGACGAAATCGTAAGTCTGGTCAATCTTTAATACGAAGATACCTCTTGCAGTAGAAGGGAAAGATGTTCGCACAGTACAAAAAAATAACTGCAACATCACTTGAGCAACACTGGTACTAAACTTATATAAAACTTTTCATTAGTGTAATCAAATATTATCTACTACACCTCAGATTGTTCCTAGTCGTCTGCAGGTAGAGCTGTTGCGCTTATCAACGAAGACGGCAGTGCTGTAACCTGCTTATCATTGAATACCTTCACCTCCGTCAGCTCTGATCTAATATGCCAAGGTGTCTACTGTTTACCACAGGTAGGATAGGAGAGTATATTACAGTAAGGTAGAGTACTGTTCGGATTACTGCTTAGCCTTGCAAAAATGGAAGATGACTGTTGAATGTAAAGATGGAAACATTGGTAACTGTTAGTATTTTTGGAAATGAGCATTCGTGGATAATTGTACGATAAACAGTATTTCAACTGTGTTGCCAAATTTGATTTGTACACTTTTATCAGGAAAATAGTTGGACACATCATGCTGCAAAAATATTTTCAGCCCTACAGCAACAATTTTCCTTCATAACTGTTGTTCAAGTTTAGTTTACTGCCGTTTTGCAACGAATTTTTGATAATTATAATATGGCGAAATTTTCTTGCAAAAAACAACGAAAATATTTGCCACAATTTGTGAACGCCATCATGTGTTCATTGGTGTTTATGACAAACATATTGCTGACTAACTATTACAATAATGATAGCGCAAATTAGGATGTGGCTGATCCGGCATATACCCAGACGACAGTTGAATGCACACTGACTGAAATTCAAATGTGAACGAGTGGAATATGTCATCTTGATTGGTTCCTATTGAATATTTGATCAAATATGGACAAAAAAAGGACGACATACAAGAAAATTTGCAAAATATTGTAATTATAAACATTTCATTGAGCCATCGTGAGTTGTTCCCTCTGAATAAATGATTCGAGAATTGAAATTCACTGTAACTAAATAAACTTACAGAATATTAATTGGCAGAGTACTGCATGAAATAATTTAGTGACGCTAATTTGACAATGTACTGATGAATAGTGAGTTAGGTGTAGAACATTTTTTCACGGTTCATTGTCGGAGACATACATCTGTATAAATATCGTACAGGTCATGTGGATGAAATATACACCTGCATAACCATCGTACAAGTTTTGTGGATGAAATCTACACCTGCATAACCATCGTACAAGTCATGTGGATGAAATATACACCTGCATAACCATCGTACAAGTCATGTGGATAAAATATACACCTGCATAACCATCGTACAAGTCGTGTGGATAAAATATTTACCTGGATAACCATCGTACAAGTCGTGTGGGTGAAATATACACCCATTTTACTATCGTACAACTCGTGTGAATAAAAAAAAATCCGTTAGGAGTTATCAACCTGAAAAAATGTTGGGGAAGTAATTTCGATTTCATATTTTAAGTTTAGTTGCTTTCCGAAAATTCCGAACACATCTCTCGAATAGTTGCCTTCTAGAACGATATGTTGATAAGCTAGCTATTGGTAAGACAACTATCAATTTCAACACCTACGATGAGGTGAAAAATAAATTTTGCTTAATATTATTACAAAAACCTGATAGCTTTTACTACCAATTGAAGACCGTCTGCACGAGTAACTTCTGAGCTCACCTTTCGCTTCTTTTCGTCTAGAATTCTGATGGTAACTAGGACCCATATTACCTGCTGTAGAAAGGGTATTGAATGGCAATGGATTAGTCGTTTCTTTTCTAACAAATTAATAATGACGTTTTCCTTACGTTCGTGCTCACTGTACATTCTTTAATTTGGCTTTATTATAATTCAGTATGCCTTATTCATGAGGAATTGCTGTGTAGTAATATCTACATATTCCAACTAGTTTTGTCTTCCAAGCTTTGATGTGAAACCCTGACGACATCACACACGACTTCACGAGGCGTTTGCCAGCATTCAATGTCCGATGCCACCAATTGCTGTTTCCTTCCATGTGCACTGAAACATTGTTCAGAAAAAACACCGTAATTGAGAGCCCAATCTTCCACTACGCTTATTGGGGGTTGGTAAAAAATCATATTCAGTAACAATTTTCCCTCACCTCAAATATTGCTATTTTCCGTAGTAAATGGAGGTACGGTTTTTGATCAGCACAGATATGTTTTTCTGGTTGTAAAGAAACAGTTCTGACAAAAATAAAGGTTTTCACCCAGTAGGATCGAGATGTGCAATATATGAGTCAGTAGGAAAGATCGTTCTGCAATGGTGCCTCCCATTCACCTACTCACTAACATTGATAAGGGCTTCCGAGGAGTACTGTGTCAATGCTAAACCTTTTGAAAAGGTAGTGAGGTTTTCAGGTAAACTCTGCAAATTCCAAAATTTTAATTTTAGCCCGATTTTGGAGTCAAGAGTTTTCGGGTCTGGGTTACTTCTGAAGAGGTTGACGTCTTCAGAATAGAGCAGGTCTTGCTTTCTCTGGTAATGAACTTCAAAACAGGCCTTAGCAAAGTATGGAATAATCAGACATCTATCCAATATCTACTAGCCCGGCCTGATTCTCCAATATGTAATAAGTTCAGCTTTCATGTTATACAGTGAAACCTAAACATGCGTTTGTGAATGTGCGTATTGCAACGAAAAGTTCACATTACATTTATTTCAAACCGATCGACTCGACCAATAAAGTAATTTAAGGGAAAATGTTATTAATGACAAAAAATATTTTGGAATCTAGGAGAAAACGTTTGCGAACAAACGATATTATTATCAGAACTGATTGAACAGTTGATTGAACATAATTTAGAATCCAACGAAGTATTGAGCTTTATGCATTTATTACAAAATGGTGATATGCACTATCCAGAGTATTATTTGAACGTGTTTGATTTAAACTTTAGCTGTTTTATCATGCTTGAATAGATCGTTTCACAGATCTAAATTTCTTCTCATTCTACATTAATTGCGGATCAAAAAATTTTTTCTTTCATTACCCAAATCAATTCACACCTTACCTATGGTAAACTACTGTGATGTCTCTTCAAGTTATTATTTTTTACCTGCGCCAAACTAGCCGAGTTCTGCGACACGACGTGGACCAGGAAATACGGCTTGCATATCTTCAACAGCTATTAAGTATTTTGGTTAATTAGAGAGACGAGGCTTTCAAGCAAGCAGGAGTTTGCGTCTCTCCGGTGACGCACGTGACACTACCAATCAATGCTTCTCTATGTCATTGACAATTATTTTATTTGATAATATTTAGGTTTACTACTGCGTAAAGTCGATGTCCTTTGGACGGCGAAAGTCAGAGGTGCGTATGTACGGATGCCATTGGTAGTACAGGAATTTCCTAGGTGCAGATACCATATGGTCTCAGCAGCACCCGGGTAGCTGCAATCAGGATTACCAGCCAACCTACTCTTCTCGAGACCCCTCCAACATCCGTCGAGGGGAAACTGAATGAGAGACAGAAGAGACTCTTGTGTAGGAAATCTCACTCACGATGACAGCAGGAATGGAAAGAAGTAAGAGAAGATTCATAAAAAAAAAGGATGCCTGAAATAAAGAGCAATAGTGGGCTGTTATTGGCCAGCTGAAAAGGAAATGGTAGGATCGGTGTGCGTGTGTGTGTTGGTGCGTGTGCGTGTGCGCTAGTGAACTCAAATCAATGGTCGGTGTAGATCCATTTTGTTGATTAGTCAACAATCATTTGAAGCGTTCCAACAACTGAGATGGGAATGACTAGAGTCAGGCTCCTCTCGACAATGTTGAAGTGGAGGGAGCAATTACTCCAATGTCATCCTTAGTCGACATCATTCCCACTCTATACATTGCAGACGAGTCTTGAGCAGCCATGGTCATTTGCCGAAAAGTTACATAACCGAAATCCATAAGATACCCCAAAAAATGTGTATTCTAAAGTCACATCAGATGATTCATTATTCATATAGATGCCTGCATTACTGCGCCTAGGTGTTGACCATATTTTGATCTATACTGTATGTACCAAATTTTTAACATACTGTGCTCTGTGTGTAGATAATTCCTTAAAATTGGTTGTGCAGTGTCAATATCGTCATACCACCATTCAAAGCCAGCAGGCGACATCTGCAGGTCAACCGTGTCGCCCGTTTAATGTGGCTTCATGCTTAACTCATCGGCGGACCTCGAAGCACGTTGAGTCAGCACGTCCAAGAATCATCGAAGAGTTCAGCTCTGCCATGCTGTCTGTCACACTTCTGAGTCAGGTTTAATCGTCCCAATTCCTCAGAACAATAACTTACCTGAAGAACCTAAACATATTCTGTATCAAATGTGGGAGATTCTCAAGAGTCATATTTTAGTGATGATATCCGTCCTCTCAGACTTTTAATTGTTGTCAAATATTGTCAATTGACAACGTCTTCCATCCTCGTTTTCCTTCATCGTCTTCCATTTTCGTCTTCCTTCCTCGTCTTTCTTCCTTGTCTTCCTTCCCAGTCCTGCTATTGTATTAATCTCAGTTCACAGTTATATGATTGAAATATTGGCAGTAATGATCTGATGTTAAAAATACTACTTCTTTGGGCTATTGCTGGAGTGGACCACCAAAACATCAGGCAGATTCTTCATAGAATCCGTTCATAAACAAAATCCTTAACAAGATTTCAGTTTTTGATCCCCCAGCAAATCACACGAAAATGTATGCACGAAAATGTATGCGCGGATGTGGTAATTCATGAAGAGGCGCAAAAAAAGACGTACTCGTTTTCCCTACCCTGTAGGGAATCTTACAAATGCTTACCCCTCCAAATCAATAGCAAACAAATGACTCTCGGCTCTGCGACGACAAGCAATTTCTTACCTCTATAGCCTTCGGGAACACCGATAACTCTAGCCAGTTGACTGGCCAATATCTTGGCCCGAGCACCACAAGAGCTCGAGGCTAAACCCTTTGAGTCAGTCGTGAACCGCTGATCTCCGTGGTCATCCAGCACCTCTCGCCAGAGTTACTCTGGAGCGATGGGGGAGTGTAGTTCATACATCCTACAAGGATTCGTGATCAGTGTTGCGATGTTATCTGTTTTTCATTCGCTTATATTCAAAGTCTCTCAAAAACAAGATTAAGTGTTGTGTGTGCTCCCAAATGAGCGCCATTTTCATGTTAAGGGTCGGCAAAGTAGCTCATAACGACAGCCGAGATGATGCAAAGTATTAATCCTCTGGTTATGGGACGATTATCTCATCTGAAACATTGCAAGACTGTACGACAGAAGAAAAAATTGATATTTGCTCGCAGTATTCAATGAATATTTTAATACACTTTAGTCAGGAAAATAACTGTGCATGGCAATGCTTTTTCAAAGTCGTTTCAGTCAGGAAAATAATTGAGCATGGCAGTGCTTTTTCAATGTCGTTTCAGTCAGGAAAATAACAGTGCATGGCAGTGCTTTTTCAGTGTCGTTTCAGTCAGGAAAATAACTGTGCATGGCAGTGCTTTTTCAATGTCGTTTCAGTCAGGAAAATAACTGTGCATGGCAGTGCTTTTTCAATGTCGTTTCAGTCAGGAAAATAACTGTGCATGGCAGTGCTTTTTCAATGTCGTTTCAGTCAGGAAAATAACTGTGCATGGCAGTGCTTTTTCAATGTCGTTTCAGTCAGGAAAATAACTGTGCATGGCAGTGCTTTTTCAATGTCGTTTCAGTCAGGAAAATAACTGTGCATGGCAGTGCTTTTTCAATGTCGTTTCAGTCAGGAAAATAACTGTGCATGGCAGTGCTTTTTCAATGTCGTTTCAGTCAGGAAAATAACTGTGCATGGCAATGCTACTTCAATGTCGTTTGCGAATGTTCTGAAGTTTACATTTTGTGACGTTTGTTGAATTCACATCAACGGGGCACTTACAAAATGCTCATAGCGAAAGTGTGCATTCCTGCAACTGGAGGAGCTCCCGAAACAAACTGTGTATTCCTGAAGCCGGGTTTCAATGTTTCATCTTTCGCGCCTAAACCGAAGTCGCTGCCACTGAGCTGCTCAGTGATTAGAGACGCATAGTAAACTTTGTTACTTATTGCCCCATTGTCGATCAGGTAATTCTGATAATGCTATATAAGATCATTCGTACTGTGGATTGTTGATTAATTACCTAACTATCTGAGTACCGGTTCTTAGAAAGTAATATGCTTATTGCTTAATATACGTTGCTCAGAGTTTGTCGAAAATCGAGCTGAGTAACACAGAACGCTGGGTGAACGATGAATCACATATGTCTTTTTTTTTTTTTTTATTCAATTCAAATTCTAATACCGATCTCCAATAAATACATTCAATCCCCCAATATCGATTAGTGACCCGGCAAACCATTTCCAAGTGTGCATTCGCTTCAAAACCACACTTGATGAGCCACTCTTAATGCATATTTTCTGAATGCAAACGCTTCTTCCCCACCAGCATTGCACATCATTGAGTCTGAGCGACGGTTTCACGAATACACACTTAGTGAGCAACCCTAATGCACTCTATCAATCCCGTATATCCAGACAGACTAAAATTTGAGTGCAAAGGTCTAAAAATGCACACTTTTCAAGCAAACGATTTTTCTCAGTGTTGAATTTTCGAACAAGATCAGATAATTTGAATATTGGTAATTTAAACATCAAACAAGGACAGCTATGTATGGCTTCTTAATTGTGGTGAAATATTTCCCATAACTGGAATAAAAAACCAAACGTAAAGTGAGGTGTACTGTGACAGTGGAGCCGTCATCATACTCTATGAACGTAATCAGATTTCTCAAAGTGGAGGAGTGGTTGGTTGAACCAATATAAATGTTTCTTTTTCCACAACTAACAGACCTACCATTCTTGTTATGACCTCAATGGGGCGCAGCTCACCATTCACAACTCTTTATCGAGTAATAACCTTTGGTCAGCAGATGTGGAATAAGTCGTAATATCGTAGATAAAAAAGTTTCCAAAAAATTGTAAGTTTTTTTTCCATATTTCATTTGAAATGCTTCTTATTTCAATGATTAAATAACGGGCTTGATTGCTTTGTTCAAGCTCAACTGACACACTTATGATCTAGTTTATATAGAAGTAGGGTTTGTTACATCAAACTGTTTTAGTAATGACTTACTAAATTTGTATTCAGTTACAAGCTTAACGTGTTTAGATTATACCACATAACAAACCTTTTGCACCTACTCCGGCGCAAATGTTGGACTCAGCTGATAGCTCCGCCCTCCGACGCGCTGCCAGTGACTGAACAGTCAGTGGAGCTGAAGTGCAGCTTAGGCAGCCTGGCGTTGGATGCTGATAGAACAGATTGTCCCGTGTAACTGTGTCAAAATGACTGGGGGACAATCAATCAGCGAGTGCTCCAAATCCGTCCAAGGGAAATCCCCCTCAACAGTGTCTATATCGATGCAGCCTAATTTTCAGACCATGATGATCTATGAAACAGGTGAGTATGTACAGAGCTGAGTAATATTGAGATTCGACACTCAATAACGTTTATATCACAAATCACCCTGGGCATAGGCAGTGACCAATTGAAAATTCAAAACGTAATTGATCACAGTAATATTTTAATGTCAATTCTCTAAATCACTCATTAACGATCTGAGTCCTAACTACATTCTGCAAGAACCGGGCAAGCCTAAGCCGTTCGAGTAATTTGCATGGGTCTCTGTGGTGGTGCACTCCTTCGAATGAGTTCCCTTCAGTTGGCGCATCGAACAGTGTCCTGTTAAAAGTTGTGGACACTAGTAATGAGCATTGTATCATTATTATTATTTCATCTTTTATTTCCATCGTCAAGCAATGTGTTTTCAATACTTAGGTCTAACACATCAAACTTATTTTCTAAAATACGGTATTTGAATTAGCGAAGCGAGAAATTAAAATGAATTTGTGACAGCACATCTCCTGTCGGGGGCCGATTTGCAACACTTCGTGTTGCAAAACAGTTTTCACAATATGTGCTATATTTTTAAGTGAGAAACTCATGGGCATGGGATTGATAAATCCAAAATTAATTAATACATCGCAGCTCATCTCGAGTAGGCGTCTGGCTTGTCCTTCTTGGAACCGAATGGAATACACATTTTACCATTAAATATATACCAACACCTATATATTCATACTAATATACATATACATGCATAAGAATTTTCAACATGCTTTTTTGTGTCAACTGCCTCATTAATATATTTTTTTTCTTTTCGCAGATAATGTATTTAGATGGAATTGGAAGTAAGAAAGTGAGACCGCTGTAAATAGGACAATTTTTTTTTCTTGTACAAACACATAATACTTCGTGAAGACGATCAGTACTATGCCTGCCTGGTACTGCAAGGGGAATTGAATGTGTCACTTGAAGTTTCTGCTATGAACATAACAGAAAAGATGTGATGTTTCAAAGTGTGTGAAAAAGTATTTGAGAGACATTGGACTGAGCAAATTTACTGACAATGCATTATATTGCATCATATGTTGATGTCACAGCTGATTGTGTAATTGATTACAACGCTGTTTATTTCGTTTATCGTTATGTGTGACGTGAACTATGGAAATATGACACATTTATCAATAATGAAAGCATTAAATACGCTGAGTTTTGACCTTTCGAAACAGTGCTAATGAGTTATTGAATAGATATTTCAGATAGAGTAGTTAGGGGAGTGCTGATTGATTCAAAATGTTGACTGCAAATAAGTGAATGTCATCCACAAAGATCCTGCCCCGACCACGACCTTCTGTTTACCGTCCATGGAAAAACTTGACTCCTGTCTATAACCTAGGTGAGTACATTCAAATAATGTGCAAATTGGAGACATCATACAGGCTGATCAATCATCTTACCTCTTTATGAGATATTGATGCTGTTGACTTTCTAATGACGTTGCAGTTTCGATAAAATTGTGTCGATTGTTTGACCTCCATGATCATCGTGTTTATGTGAAATATTTTACACGTAGAAAATAACAAATAAAAATAAACATGTGATTGCATGACGTATTTTTTGCTCGGACTGTTTGAAAAATGTTTCGACTGCTCCCGCATGGGATGAGTTCCTGAATAATGAATCAAGATAGGTTTCTAAGATGTATTAGTTGCTTGAGTAAGCAAATCCATCTTCATTCTCTTGGTCTTATTTGCCAAAGACATGGTCTACCACAGAAGGCTTGATCCATCATTAGAAAGTCAGGAACTCACTGCGTGATAGAGCAAAAAATATCTGAAATTTCAAGCGCTCTCTTACTTCCCATTTCAGGTCAAAGCAAATGACGAGTTGACGCCAAGGATCAAATTAAATACCATATATTTACTCTGGAAGTCACACACAACTCGGCAATGTCGGGGGGACGGAGGGGCTCCTTATTGCAGCGCTCAATGCATTGTCCGCCACTGGCGATGGTCTGTAACCTTTACAATAAATGAAATTACGTAGATCTTTACTTACTTTTATGGTCGAACCTGATTCAACTCAACAAAAGATAACCTTTTTTCTCATTCATATGCCATATTTTTACAGACAATGCCAGGCTTCGTTCCTCTGTTGACCCAGGTATAATTTACTGTACTATAAGAGTTTTTAAGAACTAGAATAACACATTCTGCTAGGGTCACTTCCAGCATCTGTCGACAATTTCTCGCTCGAAATCTATTTAACACGCTGTTTACTTGCAGCTTCTATGTTAAATTTTTATTTACCAGAAGGACATCGTGCCTATCTATCTTCTCTAGTCTGGTGAGAGTATATATATACATATAT
>SDVV010008396.1:0-17230 GCA_016164225.1 Gammarus roeselii | reverse complement strand
ATATATACTCATATGTTAGGAAGAATTCATACATCAATATTCAAGACGCTATATGCTGCGAAACAGCCTTGGAGATATAGGGTACCGAAATGTAAGGAAACGCAGTTTTAATATGATTGAAGGAGATAGGTATAGTGATAGCGGAGGAGGGTCAAGGCGAATAGCAAGAGACAGGAAAGACATATAGGATTATTATTGAATTGACTGCATGGGTAAGAACACTTTATTCTGGCTAATAATATATATTTAGAAACTCATGAACACAGTCCTAATAAAAACAACCTAATTAAACACAGATAAAAATGGCCCGGGCCTTCCACACAATACTGCACCGGTTTTATACAATCGCCGGGAAACCTGACCTGTTATAACGAGATAAAGGGGTGCCGCCCCGACGGTATTTTACACATCTGTAGACCTACGTGGCACCGTTTGGAACTAATTAACACAGTTATGAGCCAGCTACGCAATACCGAAGGTACCCCCACAGCTGCCGTCCGAAGCTCTTGGAGATCCACCACTCCTCATAAGATGAATCACCACGGCGTTGCTTCCCGCCCTTAAAGAAAATGTCCCGCAGACGGATACAGGGGCCAGGCGTACTGCGCTTGCATCTTTGCAGCGGGCGTACGCGTTATAATTGCAGCCTTCCCCCCCCCCCCCGTTGAGCCCCGGCGCTGGATGCGTAACGTCTCTGCCCTCGCAGCTGTCGTCACGTCTGCCCTTGACGATGATATCGGTGGCATGCGTACGGCACTTGCAGACTTAAAGAAGATGAATACGTAATGGTTGCAGCTCCCCTCCCGTTGCGCCCTGACGCTGGATGTGTAGGGTCTTCCCCCTCCCCCCCCCCCACGTCTGAAGTCACGGCCACTCTTGAAGGTGATGCTCCCACGGATTTATACAGGTGACAAGGTACTGTGACTGCTCCTGGCCAAGGGTCCCAACGGCCGCGTGACCTCACTGCCTCAGTGTCGGTCTTGAAGTTCCCTCTACTCCTTACGCAGTGCCTCCCCGCGTTCGCTCTCGCCCCTCTGGTTCATGACCCGACTTTGAATCACCCAATCACATACAAGGCACCCACAATGCTTTGATCTTATTGGTCGGACGTCATGGCCTCGACTCAAAAGCAGCCAATGAGTAAGCAAACTTGCAGGTTGGTTACCCCGACACCCCCTTCTCAGTCAATGAGAGCATCCTCGGACGGTGCTTGGGCCTCCGTTCACGGGCTTGCAGCAGAGCCTTACGTGCAGCTATTTGAAGTGCACCTGCGCTAGATTGTGCTCCCGAGATTAGTTGTTCAAAGTGAACTAATATATTTATTTTAGTATCAGTGTTATGATCGAATGATCGATTAGAGAATGATCGATTAGAGAAGGGTATCGATTGTTTTAGGAATATTTAGTGTTTCCATGCTAGGAGGCCCTATTTATTTCCTGTTCTCATAAGTTACATTTGCCACTCATGCTCAAGAGTGCAGTGTTGAGATACTCACGGGAGCTCATCTCTTAGTCGTAAAAAAGAACTACCTCCCGCAAGTGGTGCGATGGCATACATGTTTTATTCTGTCATAGACGAACATGTTTCGCGTACCATTTTATGCAGTTCTGTGATTTTTATACAGTGAATGTTTAACAGTGTTTACAAGTGTTATGTTGGTGTTACGAAGCCGTGTGTTATTTTATAAACAGTCCAAGAATCTTTCTATCGCGTCCTCCTCCTTCTCTTCAATTTACAATTCAATAGTATATTTTTGTAAAATACATAAGGTATCTTATCCAAGAACGTTTGAATGACGTCAATGACATCTTTGCTTATCACAAAGGCCAGTTAAAATAGTCACTTGTTCCTTCATCTTTAAAATGTTCAAGATAACTTTAAATGTTGTTAGTGTCGTTGACACAATATTGCCAGCTTCAATGAATGCAAACCTCTTGAGAGTCCGGTTATAGGTCACTGCAAGATTTTCTACTTATATCAACTACATTTTTGGACTTGTAGATCAATCTTGAGGAGGATGTTTACTCGACGAGAAGCTGATGATGTGAGTGTCCACCGCCTCAGCGATGTTCGTTTTATATGGCCCCACCGCTGCAGGCTGGCAAACAGGTTGCGACACGTATAGTGGTTTCGTTTTCGTTTTGTTTGGGTTATGATTTCGTGATGATTTAGTCAAGTTATCTGGCAGCGTATGGTAACTGTTGTATAAAATGACGAATGCCGCAGCTCAGGCATTATTGTACTCATGATCTTGTTTGTGACGGACAGCTGTTCTACTCTCGATGTAAGTACTGCCAGTTCTAACAAGTTTATTTTTTGTTTTATTCTAGAGATATATTTCTGTAACTTTGTTAGTCTATTTTTTTATTGTTTTAAAGACATAACTTTGTTTATTCTTGTAAGATGAACCAAAACGATATGATGATAGCGGATACGCCATTGTTGGAGGATGCAGGGAGTGTCCGCGCCCCATACCGAAATGAGACCTGTCCGCCCCTCGCATGCCCTAACGCATGCCCGCCACCTAGCCTCGCAATGTCCGTAAGCCCTAGCGCAACCCGCAACCCGGTGCTGCTGCTGATCATCTTCGAAACAGCCCGGTGTTCAGCCTACTGCTCCGTCTTCTGAACTACCTGGAGTTCAGCCTGCAGCTGCGTTGCATGCACCCTTCGCGCTTTCTCCAGTTGGACAGTTCGTTACTCAGCCTACTGATGGTTCGTCATCGGACCCATTCGTCGCTCAGGCTACTGATGATTTGACCAGCGCTACTCCTTTGCGTGAGCCTATATTTCATCCGCCTACCTGTATAAGTATTTTGGAAAACAATTTTGTCACTTCAAAATTTATACCATACACTAAAGATGTCAATATATCTTCCATGATTACATTAGGACGTGAGGAGCTAGAGGAACATACTGAATCTAAAATAGGCTCATTCCAAAGACTCCAATGCATTGCAAATGTTAAGATGAACGAATAAGTTGAGGATGCATCTGTAGATGGCAAGGACTAGGTGATAAACACAAAAGCTATCCAGCTAACAAAAACACTTCGCTATCTAAGCTGATCGAGGATCTCGGGGTTGATTAACAGAATAAATTAGTGAAACAGGAGCGAGAAGGTAGTGGGTGGAGCATTAATACAGTAACCAGTGTTGAGTTTAAATTCTACGAGACGGGTGTTAATGGAACGAAACGTCTTGGCGGCTATGTTCCTTGGCCCAAAAATTGTTCAGGCCGGAACCACATTGTCAACGTCACGAGACAAAACAATAATTGTGTGCTCCTCATCGCCCATTTCCATTTGCTTGAAAATTCACATCTCTCAAATTTCGGACGTGAATCAGAGTTTACCTACCTCCCGTACAAAGATACTTACTTTAATTTTCCAAAACTTGCCTTGAACAAACCTGTGGCTTTAGAAGACATTCCTGTCATAAAAAGGGAATGTGAAGTTAACATCAGACTATATCAGCTCACAAAAGTGAAGGAAGGTTATGGTCTTGTCAGTGTATACAGGGGCAACTTAGAAGCCAGTGAGGAGCGCACGGTCCATCTTGCGCAAATCTTATATGCCAATCATGGCGCGCTCATACCGAGTTTTACTACATTTATGAAAACCTTGAGAAATACGATATATTGAGAGAACTTTTTTGTCCATTCTGTATGCAGGGCATAAATGAAAGCAAAAAAGCTGGGCATGTGAAGTCGTGTTCATCCAGTACAGGCTTGCAAAACATCAGTATGCCTGAAGAAGGCGAAATGTACCAATTCTCAGCCATGCAAGCAACAATGAAACCTCCCGTTGTTTGTTATTATGACTGTGAATCTGCGCTGGAGCCATGCCAAGAAGGAAAAAAAATGTAGTTAACATCCTAAAGTTGTGCATGTACAGTTATACCTTAGTGAATAAAGACGGGAAAATTGTACGGCATAGAGTAGTCGATTCGACTTCAGTTCCGATTGAGGAGATGGAGACACACATCTTGTCATAAATATGTTGCTGGATTATAAATATTACATGGACACCTCACCATTGTTCCCATCCCCGTCCTCACAAAACAAGATTTGAAAAAATATTGCGAAAGCAAAACGTGTAAGTGCTGAGGGGTGGACACTTTTGTAGAAAAATGTAAAAAAAAAATCGCCACCATAATCAATACATTGGGTGGGGAGGGGGGTCTTTGGACCCAATAAAGAAGTAATATCTGGCAACTATATTGGGGCTCTGGACTTTATTCCAATATCAGAATTACGGAGAAACTCGTGTATATGCCTTGCATAGCTCACAATGCATCAGCCTATGAAATACGCTTTAGATTTAGAGGATGGACGGCAAAACTTTTTCTAACATAAATGTTTTACCAAAACAGTCAGACAAAATGTTCAGCATCTCTGTCTCCTTGAACGATGCCACGAGCAAGTACGTTGGGAAGTTCATCGACTCATACTCGTTCCTCAACTCAAGTTTAGACAGTCTTGCCAAAAATCTTGAAGATAGTGGCCTTGACATGCCGCTCCTGAAATCCCATCTCACAAGTCTCAGCTACAATGACAAGGTTCTAGAACTAGCTACTCGAAAAAGACATTTCTGCTATGAGGCAATCACATCGGATTATTTGCTGGACCAAACAGACATCCCATCGCAACAAGACTTTTACAGTCGTCTTCGAGGCAAAGAAATATCGGACTCTGATTATGCTGAGGTGATGGAAATGTGTCAGGCAGCCTACTGCAAGACTCTTCGTGACTACATGATCATCTACCTCTTCATCGACACGTTGCTACAGGCCGAAGTCTTCCAAAAGTTTAGAGAGACCATGACACGCGACTACACCCTGGATCCCGTCCATTTTGTGAGCGCCCTTGGCTTTGCAATGCAAGCCGCCCTCTACGAAAGCAAGATGAAACTAGAGTTGGTCAAAGATATCGATCAACTCCCCTTGATTGTCAAAAATACAAGAGGCGGATTTGTGACGTTGACGAAAGGTTTAACAACGATAAACAATCCCTGATGCAAAGACTTTGACCCTAAACTACCTGTGTCTTCAGCAGCAATTTATGGTGGATGCTTGAGTGAGCCACTTATCGTTGGTGAAATTCATGAGCTCACACCTGAAAAAATTTGAAGCATTCGACTTGGTAAACGTGGACTGTTCTGGCGAGTCCACGTACATTGTCTGTATCGATGCAAGTCAGTGACAAAATTGCACGAAAAACAGACGAGCTGCCTCATCTGCTGCATCACAAAGAAGTCAGCTTGGACGATTTTTCGCTCCTCACAAAAAAATCTCTTGGCTGGCTCGGAATATCTCAGAAACAGGAAACGAGCAGATCGTAAGCTGGTTGCTAGTCATCTGTGCCAAACTGACTACCTCGTGGCCCTGGAATTCTTGCAAGTACTCCCCAGACAAGGACTGGAAATCACCAAGGTTCATCGAATTTTTCGAATCAGACAGGAACCCGTCTTCGAATCCTTCGTCATGAAAAATGTCCAAAAACGTCATGAGTCTACGAACTCCTTCAAAAAACTCCTATATATGTAAGCTTTTATCAAATTGTATATACGGGAAGCTTTTGTTCAATCCGCTCAACAGAAGTCTAGAGGCAAAGGCCGTGTGCATAGCCAACGAGTTCCGAAAACACGCTGCCAACCCTCTCCTGAAAAACTGCTACGACATCGGCCCCGAAATAGTCATCATGATCCTCAAGCAAATAATATCCGAATGGTTTACCCACTCCAAGTTAGGTTCTACGTGCTTGAGAAAGCTAAAGCAAAATTCTACAGCTTCTTTTATGACACTCTGAAACCCAAATACGGTGGCATCGTCTCGCTCATCTACTCGGACACAGACTCGTTGCCGCTTCAGTTTAAAGGTGTAGATGACCTTGAGGCGGAAATGCGTAAGCCTCCCCTGACTGAATACATGGACTTTTCCAACTACCGTAAAAATCATCCCTTATCCGACGAATAAAAAAAAATAGCTAGGACTACTGACAAGCAAAACAGCCAACGACTATCCAAGTGAAATCATTTGCTTGCAACCAAAGTGTTACAGTATGTTGTTCGAGTCCGACGCCACAACATCAGCTGCTAAGGGTGTCAATTTCCAGACACAAGCAAAAATCAGGCATAAACAATACTGAAACACCAATAACCAGAAAACATACACATACTCTGAGACCATACACAACATTCGCGTACAAGCATGCCAGCTTCAAACTGTACTCACTATTAAAAATTGCCTCAGTAAGTTTGAAAATAATTGCTACTATGTTGATGCGTTCACAACTCTTGCCTATGGGCATCCAGACATTCCCGAAAAATCCATTGAAGTTAAACCTACGGTCACTAAAAAAAGGAAGCGATGTGCCGTGGATGATGACACTAATGTAAACATGGATTTAACTTGGAAGAGACGTAAGCTGGGTGATGCCGTATTTGACGAGTGTACTCGCGTGAATGACGAAAGTACATCCACGTCTTCAGGTTTTATTCTGTAAATGTTCCTAATATGTAGTAAATATAAACTTATGTAAATAAATATATACTTGAACATGTATGTTTCATTGTCCATTCAGATAGAGTATATATTGATGTCTACAAGCGGTTTGTTGTCAGTATGACATAGGACCCAGTGCAGGATGCAGGAACCGGAGGTCTTTTTTGTCTCTGTCTCATCGCTGGGCAGTAGCCAACTGTACCAAAACAACACATCTCCGAGTTTTACAAACAACATTTATCCAGGAATACAGCTACAGGGAGAGTGGAGCGTTGGACTTGTAGAAGTATTCTATCTTGACTGGTTCAAGATAAAAAAAACACGATGAACAGTACAACATTGTATTCTACATAGACTATTTTAATGAAAAAGATGAAAGAATCGGGCATGAAACTGCTTTGTTTGTTCCTGGCCTAAAATATCTCAGGCAATACATTGGAAGAACACATTTCCGAGCTAGAAATCAATATCAGAAAAAGTCTGTTAAGGAAACGAATCGTTAGAAATGAATGAAAATTGTTTGAATATGATAATGCCACACAACGCATAAATTTCAACGCCTTCATTCTACAAAACATGTTAAAATTCAACTATACTGAAGCAACCGTGAATTGGTGCTTTGTTGGAGATAGATCGGCTGATTTAATGGGTGGAGCGATGTGTAAATATGTCGGTGAAGGTGCCGTAAGCGAAAAACTGTCTTTTATGAACGATATCGTACGCTACATTAACGTTTACTCTGAGACAATTTCACGCAGCCTAATGGGGGAAAAGACGGTCAATATTTTTGATCTTATTCAAATTAATAAATCTTGTTCCTTTACGCGTGCACATGTCAGATATAAAAAATTACAGCGTAGTCATATTGATTCCATTTCCATCGATCTACGAGATGGTATTGGCGGTATCATCCCGTTCATGGATGGTGGATCGAGCTTGTGCGTATTGTATTTCAAGAGAAGCTAGAGCCATATAAATATACCGCTGGATATAAATAAGGTCATTTGGTAACTAGCAATCATGAGGGTGGTATATGCATATCCGTCGTACAAACAATACGAAGCTTTATTCGCGAACCGTGACAAAATACGCGGTGGAAGTTTGCGTGATATTGATCGATTCACAAGTCCGATATCGTACCAGAGGGGTAGCGAATTTTCCTCAACCATAGCCAGTCTTGTAAAACGTACATTGCCTTTTCTACGAAAAACTGTGCTGCCTGCAGCTGTCGATATGGCTCGAAACATGGCACAAGATTATTCAGAGCAGAAAGATATGTAAAAATCAACCAAGAAACTTGGGATTGCTACACTCAAGAATGTTGTAAAGAAAGCCATGGTTGGAGGCAAGATTACAGGAAAATCAACAAACAAACGTAAATCAAAGAAGAACCGTGCAAGGAAGATAGAGTCGTGTCGTCCATTATTTAATTACAAATAAATACCACTGTTCATGCACCAATAACGTTAGTTTTGAGTGAGGTTCTATACCGACAACATGCTTGGTGGATCATCTCACAACATGACAAGGCTAGAAGCCCTTACGGAAAACTATGAAATGAGAGTGATCGATATGTTTCCCTCCGTCAACACAAAATATGTAATTGAATGAAGTATAGAGCCGAAACTTGAAAGAAATTATCTAAGTACAAACAACAGCCTGTATGATAGTAGAATTGCCGATTCCTTTATAGAATTTCATATTTCAGGGTTCGATAATGAAATGGTCGACTTGAGCTCGTTAACTGTGGCAGTGAGAATCCGTGTTAGAAATGCACATGGAAGCGCTTAGGCCGCCGCTGCATATGTTACACTCGTTGACAGATTTTTTCATCGCATGTTCCAAAGTCACTCGCTATTTTTAAATGGTGTTCAGTGTGAAGGAAACAGTTATATAGGACTACAAAATAATCTCAACACCTACACATCCATGAAAAGCTCCGATCTAAACAATAAAGTACTGAATATGATGTATAAATAACTGCAAGCTCCTATTCCAGATACCATCGTCGCAGCGAATTTCGCTAATCAAAACGAAAATGAGGTTTTGATTCAAGAAAGTGTACGTCATGGTATACATATGATATGACCACTAAACTTTGATGTAGCCGGTAGCAACAGTTATCTTTTGGATAATGTCAGCGTAAATATACGATTGGAGCTGGCAAACCCAAGTAGCGTTGTTCTAACACACAACAATGAGGAATACATATAGTTAGTTGATTCATGTAAATTATGGTGTAAAAAGGTTACCATATAATACAACTTTGCTTGCTCTAAATAAAGCGCTCACAAAAAACAATGACATGATTGAATACATGTCCGATCGGCCCACTGTCAAAACAATCGTGTTTCCTACCGGTCAAAACTCCATCTCCATTGATTGCCCCCTTCAACGGGGTTGTTCCACATAAATTAGCCCTATTTCTCATTGATCGAGCGGCACATAACGGAGCATATGTTCGCAATCCAAATGACTTCCAGCATAACGACATCACAAACGATATCGTCGATGTAAACGGAAACTTCGTTACCAACATTAGATCATCGTTTCCCAGCGAGTGCGTCCATGCATACCATCAAACACTTTCGGCTCTAGAGACGCGTAACAACTCTCATTTCATCACAAGACAAAATTTCCCTGCAGGAAGAACTATATTTGTTATAGATACAAGGTCAACCGACTCTGAGGATGTCATTAACCTAGAAAAAAGAGCAAACATACGTATAACAGTGAAATGCAAAAATCCACCCCCTACGAATAAGATCTTGTTCCTGGTAGATTATACACTCGGTGTCATCCAGATAAATTCGGCGAGGAGGGTATTCTCCAACTATCTACAGTAAACAGGGATAATAATCAAATTGATAATATATCCATGAGCGATCCAATTATGAAACGTGCCTATGTAGGGTGTTTTGCTGAAAAAAGAATGTCCATGCATTCAAAGAACGGTCACACGATTGTTAACAGCGAAAGTGATCCTAATAAAATGGGTCATTGGATCCTAATAGTCAAAAACGATAACAAACACTATTTTTTCGATTCGTTTGGGTTTAATCTGAAAATATAAAGAGGAACTGTAGCTTTGTATTATAATACTCATGCAAAAATACAGCTTGACTACAGAAACCGATCCAAAGTGATCAATCTTTAATTTATGGAGCTCACTGCCTCTACTTTTCGTATTATCTATGTCAAAATGATAATCGAGTGGTTCTCCAACAGTGAACGACGTAGAAATGATACCAAGGTTGAAAAATTTATCATGAACGTGTCCGGAAATCAACATTCGTGCAAGAAGAATATGTGTGGGGATTTAACCTTTAATACTGCATGTAAATTATTGTGTAATGTTAGATTTATTATCAATTAAAATTATCTTATAAATGTATGTTATCATTATCCCTAAGCACTCAGAGGACTAGCATTGAAATTGCACATATGCAACATGACATGCAATGAATTGCAATACAGTAAACCTAGCATTGAAATGCAATATAAATACCAAAGGTAACCTGTATTTAAGCGTACTATTTATATAACCTATTGATATATATTCATATAACCTATTAACATATAATTATATAACCTATTAACATATAATTATATAACCTATTAACATACATGAATATAACCTATATACATATATTTATATAACCTAACAACATATATAACCTATACCTTATGAATAATCAGAAAGCTGTCCATCCGTCCACCCCTTCCGCCCCCTTCGCACCGCCCAACCGTATGACTCTGGCTAACCCCTACGCACCGCTAATTAAGCCCTATATTTTTCCTTCGCATTTGCGTTTTCGCAGTCATATTAACTACTGAAATACCAAACGATGGACATTGTTGACATCGACTCTCCACTATTTAATATGACGAGACAAATACAAACATTATACTGGACCATTGATTTCAAGAAAAATAAGCAAAATAAGTATGGTCACCGACATTTTCTTCATCATGACTATTTACTGTTTCGACTGACACTTACGAAAAAACTTGAGAGTATATAATGTCCGTCAGGAGGTTGTCTATTACATTACTCTCACACTGATTGGCGAACTACGACAACAATTGGCAACTAACTGTATAGTTAGCATGACATGTTACATATGCACACGAAAAAAAAGAGACCTAGTCGATGGGAATGATAAATTAACAGATTTCTATATGGAAAAGATAATTGGAATTGAGTAAATGAAATGCCCCAAAAAAATTGAATCAATGTATTTATAAAATGAAACTAGCTATTAATTCAAACAGGTATAACTTAAGTTTACGTTTGAAAGTAGCTATACTTCCACCCGTCCTTATATCTATGGTAATCGAATTCCAGATTTAGCAGCTCTGTATTTTAAAAAATAGTTGGAACTGTGTTAACGAGTTACGGGGAATTAGCAAATCTGCATTTGTTGCGAAGATCATACATAGGATTTTTTCTAATGAAAAAATCGTTATCAATGGGGGTTAAATAATTCAAAGCTTTATAGACAAACACTGCAGCGAAAAAGTTAATGATGCGATACAGTGGGAGAATATTCCATTGACAAAAAAGAGGAAACGTGTGGTCACGTCTGCTGGCATGTGGTAGTGTTCTGATGACACGCTTTTGACTAAGAACGATAGGTCCTAGGTTTGTTCTGTAGGTAGAAGCATACACGTTTGCACAATATGTCAAAAAGGGATGAATAAGGCTATAGTACAAAAGATTTTTAGCAGGAGTCGTGAGACAAATTCTAATTTTGTAAAGGATGCCACACGATTTGGATAATTTCCCGGCAACAAATGAGACATGATCGTTCCAGTAAGTCTCTGATCTACTATTACACCAAGAAACTTTTCTTTTGCTACATGTGCAACCGGTTGATTTTTCCATTCGACGCGTGTGTTAGGAATTGGTATTATCCTCCTGTAAAATATTATGACCTGCGTCTTGTCGACATTTTGCGGCAGTTTGTTGTATGTGAACCAATTGATCATTCATATCAGTAATATAATCATTGAGGTTTACCTGGCCGAATAAACTGTAGTATCATCTGCAAAAAGTACAAAGGATAACCTGTCGCTAGTGTTTACAATGTCATTAATATAGATAAAGAAGAGCAAAGGCCCAAGGATCGACCCTTGCGATACTCCTTTATTTAAAGTACTGACAGAGGATGATTGTTTATTCCAACTCACTATCAAGAAAATAACTTTTTTATCCAGCTCATATCAATAGAACTCCACAATGCTAGGATTTGGAACCAAAATCTCACGATTCACGCAATCGAAGGCTTTGTTAAGATCCATAATAGTTGGTTGCAACGGTGACTTTTCCACTATCAATCCCATCAACAACGTCTCCAGCAAATTTTAATTGAGCATGCTCTGTGTTCCTGAAAGCCTGAAATCCAAATTGATTTTGACAAAGTAGGTTATTTGATACAAAATGAGTATATATTCTAGCATAAAATACATAAACTTTACTTAAGACGAGCAGGACTGATATTGGGCGATAACTTTTTATGCAAGTTTTGCTTTTATTTTCATAAATTTTACTAATGTTAGTAATTTTGAGTGCATCAGGAAAATTTCTTGCACGAATGATTTATTGATAAGTTGGATCAAGCGAGTTACATTAGTCCCAGGTATAGCTTTAATTACATTGGTTGGGATGTAATCCCAGCCAGTGCTGCAACTATTTTTTAAATCATTAATGATTGCTTCTACTTCGTTTGGGTAGGTAAGGTTAAAGATTGGGTGTTCAGGAATTGCATTATCTAAATATTGTTCAAAATGGATGTTGTTACTAATAATTGATTCACTTAGAGTATTAGGAATACTATTAAAGTAGTCATTGAAAACATTTGAAATCGTTTGAGGATCAGTGATGACTTCATCATCAATAATAATTGCATCCGAATGACTTTATTTTTCCCCAGAAGGGATACTTATGATTTTCCAGACTTTTTTTGCTATTTCCTTGAGAAGTCTATTTCAATTTTTGAATACAGTTTTCACGAGCAATATTTGTCAGTTTAATGAACGCATTTTTTTATTGTTTAAATTCAACTCTACGAGTGATGGGATGCCTTTTGTTTCTATGGTACAGTCCGTCCTTCTCTTTTTGTGTGACACGTAAACCAGGTGTCATCCACGGATTCTTAGTTTGTTTGTGGCTGAGCTCTTTTGTTGTAAGCGGGAAATGCACCTCGAACACTTCAATCAATATGCTATGAAACTGCATGAAAGCATCATTGAAGTTTTCTGTGCACAATATCTCATTAAAAGCGTAAGTTCTCAGCGCCTCCTTTAAGCTTTGAATGTTACGGTCGTAATATTTACGACAGGCAATTATAGTCGGATTACGGGGTTCGTGAGAATTCGGTTTTTGAATAAAAATTGGGTAATGGTCGGAGACATCGGAAATAATCACAGCTGTACGAGTCACACTATTAACTTTGTTGTTGAAAATGTTGTCGATTACCGTTATGGATCCGGCAGCTGTACGCGTTGGTTTAGTTTCTAATGTGTACAAACCATGCGAAAGGGAGTTAATGTGTGTGGGAGTTAATGTGTGTGGGTGGAAGGTCAGAAGACTCGGTGTTGTTTGTGCAAGAGATGATCGGCTTGAGGAATTGTTTGTATAGTGTTGTGATTGATTCCTTGGAGTGACCGTGTGTGGTTGTGGCAAGTGTTCGGGACAGCTTCAGTCTAGGTCTTGATTTAGTGCTTATGTTGTTTGTGTGAGGCTTGAACATCATAACTGTGTCATAAGTTACTCCAATGATAGTTGTAGTGGTCTTTGTGGTATGGGAGTGTTGTAGAGCGGGACATGTGAGTGGATGCGGCATTTACTATCATCTGGTGTTAATAATGTGAGCGATGACTTGTTTGCGGTCACCTTCATTCTGTTGTCCAGCAGCCAGACTTCAAGAAAGTTCAGTTACTGCTAGAGGTGTGCAGCTGCGGTCTCGTGCTTATGGTGTCATGTGACTATTGTGAGGTCATCCGCGTTTGAGCTTATGTAAGTGTTAGGTTATGTTGGAGTGGGCAAGTCGTGCATGAAGGCATTGGAAAGGGAAGGGGAAAGGACAGAGCCCTGTGGGATACCATTGGGGACGTGGCAGGTTCGAGACGGCTTGTTATTGTAGGCAGTATGTGCATGTCTGCCAGAGAGAAAATTAGCAAGTTACTTTTTGTTATAGTTTGAATGGATCTGTGTGTTGCGTATTTTATTTATAAGGACGTGTCTTGTAACAGTGTCTAAGGCCTTACTAATAGCAATGGAGCATACCAGGATGCTTTAGTCTGGCTTCTTTTTATGCAGGCCTTCATGGATGGTCTAAGTGAAGTTGGTGAGAGTGTGGTTGTGGAGTGTTGGGTCCTGACCCGCGTTGCGTAGGGGAGTATGGGATATAGGCATTCGTTTTGTTTAGAACCAGTCTCTCTAATAAAATTGGGAAGAGAGAAATAGGCCTGTATCCGGGTTGGCACTGATTAAATCAAATGAAAAAAAATCAAGTGAATAAATCAACGATGTTTTTGTGTGAAAACAAGAATTTGTTTACATTTTTATTTCTACACTGTGTTGATTATTTTACATAATGTGTTGATTTTTTAGATTTTGTGCTCTTTTTAGGGCGTTAATGTCAACAGTATCGATGATCTTTTTGTGTGAAAACCCAAGATATTTTCTTTTTCTATTTACATTTGGCGTTGAATTTTTTATATTGGGTGCTAATTTTTCAGATGCTCTGCTTTTTTTAGTGCGTTCCGTGTCAACAGGAAGCCTGAACGGTTGAGTAGACTTAAATTTTTGTATGTGCTTGCATATGCTTAATTAAATATAACAGAAGAAAATGAATTTCACATTTTTTTGTTGAAACCCGATTTTTTTTTTTTTAGCCAAGCCAATTAATCTCCATACTTCATTAATAGGATCGAGATCAGGAAGTCGAACCTTAGAATGCAATAAATGTATTATTCATTAGCTGTATTCCATTACGTCAAGTCCTTTTAATTATTTTTTAAGAAAGTGCAATATGCAAATTGCAACACACAAATCTATTCCATGCACATAGCCACATACCCATAGAGCATACACGCTGTCGCAGCTCGCAGGGGGTAGTACCGTAGTAGATTAAATATTAGGATTGCCCAATGTCCACTTACTCTACTACTTGGGGAAAGAAGCGTTCCTTCGAATTCCCGAGTTACGAGATCGTCGAGTTCAGGCCTAATAAACTATAATCAGGGATGTGGTATTGGGGTCGAGGAGAAGCAGTCAAAGTAGATTTTATTTTCAAACAACTCCAACTGCTGCTGCTGCTGAGCCTGATATTGATATCTGAATCTCTAAGTACTCAACTTCTATTCTTCTCATCGACAAAAAAAGGAAATACCGCAATAGTCACAGTAATTAGTTGGTAGTAAGTAGAAGTAGTAACTGGCTAATTAGTAGGTGTTAAGGGAAGGCCAAGGAATATGAATTAACCTATTTTAATTATTAATTATTATGAGCTCTAGTACTCAATTCCTAGACTCATTAATTACTTATAAGTAATAATTACTACGTAGTACGTCTATGTAAAAAATGCAGTTATTGAAGTATGTGTAGCCTATAGGTAAGAAAAAGTCTACCGCTCCAAATGGCTGAATCATATCTACATAGGTTCTATAGGACTATAGGTCCTTGGGTATGACCGTATCCGTACCACAGCTATCACTATCATTTATTAGTAATTTAGCATAATAGTCTTATTAGTCATTACTATCAGTATCATATAATTATCATATCATTTATACGGGCAATAACTATACCCTTGTATTATCGACAGGTCTGACGTCACACTATTGCTCACATATTGCTATCATTTATACGGGCAATACCTATACCTCTGTATGAGTGACGTGTCTGACATCACACTATTGCTCACATGTTGATACCATTTATACGGGCAATGACTATACCTCTGTATGAGTGACGTGTCTGACGTCACACTATTGCTCACATGTTGATATCATTTATACGGGCAATAACTATACCTCTGTATGAGTGACGTGTCTGACGTCACACTATTACTCACATATTGATTTCATTCCAGTAACTAGAACTAAATACAAGTAGTTATGTCATTATTTCTGGTGTAAGAATTTATATTCTGTGATTCAGTAATCATCGATCACAACAAGCAACTGATCATCGTGAATTGCATCATCTATGTACGTATTATCTATGCACGTTTTATCTATGTACTATGTTTCCATACTTCGATGAAATAAATTTACGAAAAAAAATACCAAGATTCAAACGAGATAATTTCATGGCGAATTAAAGGGGTGGCTATAAGACGTGTAGGAGGCCACTGGTGATTAGTTTATTTCCCGGTTACTTACTATGGATAATAGTCATAATGCTATGATTATTTCACTCATAACTCTGATTTGATATCAGAATATTATATAAAAACTTAAGAAAAAAATAGCCAGTACGGGGTTGGATCTGTGAGGTCTTTGATATGTTTCAGGATGATATGATTTATGCTTGTTTTCAAGCGTTGAGTATCGTATTGTGTAGAATTGAAAAGTTAAAGATGTCTATGAAGGTCGCGATGGCGTGTGGCCCAAGATATTCCAGATGAATGTATGGTATGCCGTCTGGGTCCGTTGCAGATGAGTTTTTGGTCTAGTTGACAGCGACTATGGTCATGGCTTGTGTGAATGAAGGGTCAATGTGTGGGTCAATCTGTAATTTGTGCAACTGTTTAAATATCTTCCTATTGTCTGGATCGTGTGGTAGGTGGCAAGTGTTTGCATAATATTTGTTGAGTATATCTCGTATTTGGCCTGATGGTATGGTGTAGGTGATGGGTGTAAGGTGTGCCTCAAGTGTGACTATGCGGTTTGTTTTTTAGTTGCTGAGAGCTCTGATGAGTTTCCATAATTTTGATAGCGAGGTTCGAAAGTTTGTGTTTGCCAGCACATCCCGTCTTAATTAATCTGTTGCTTAAAAATGTCTGCATTTACAGTATTACTGAATTTAGGGTTTGAATCTGTTGGTTCTGTTTTTCGTGGATGGCAAATTACGAAGATGGTTTTGCTGCTGGATTTGCGTTTAATGTGGGCCGCGAACGTTGTGTTGAAGCCATGGACGGACTCGGCGAGTCTACGTAGAACCCTTACACCCTCTGTTGGGCTCCAGAATCCAATTTCTTTAGATATCGTTCAATTTTGAAAATTCGGACACAATTTTAAAGGTTTTCGTCCCAGCATTACTCTTATAGGGTTCGTTCAGGCGTTATCTAGCTTATTTAAAGACCATGAGACTGTAAACTATTTAGTAAGTACGCACCATCAGCTGTGGTTTCTGGAGCCCAAGCCCTGAATAGTAGCCGGCACCATCTACTGGGCCCCAGAATCCAATGCAAAACTCTTGCCGCGCGCACCAACGGCTGTGGACTCGGGAGCCCAAGCCCTGTTCCGCGAGCACCATCAGCTGTGGACTCTGGGGCCCAGCTAATATAGTATAATAAATGTGTGTATTACAATGCGTGAATTTATATTTATGTACTTGTAGGTTTAATTGTTTATATATTATTTGATTCCGTTTTCCAACTAATATATGTGGATTGTTGAGTTTGTCATGTTATTAATCTTAAGTTCTTTTTCTCTTTTCCAATTCTGGTATCCTGCACTCATTATATAGTTGCACATCATGCACGCATAAATAAC
>SDVV010008395.1:0-17230 GCA_016164225.1 Gammarus roeselii | reverse complement strand
CTGTATATATATATTTAACTATATAATGAGGGTGCCATTAGGCTCAATCCTTAAAGGTGGCACAATATAAAACACAGAAACATTGTATTTCCAGCCACCAATTAATCAATTTATGGTCATTTTAATTAAAATTACATCGAAACACAGCTTTGATAATAATTGCCCTAATCGGATTTTACAAGCTTTTAAATACGCAACACAAGTAACATCATGATTTTTGCAAATCGTCAATTGTAGACTAATTTCCTTTCCCTAATGGAACGAATAATGGGAAGCAAAATAAAAACATGAATGCCCCGTGCATAGGTATCATAGACACCACTGCCTTT
Source organism: Gammarus roeselii (assembly GCA_016164225.1). Lineage (NCBI taxonomy): Eukaryota > Metazoa > Arthropoda > Malacostraca > Amphipoda > Gammaridae > Gammarus > Gammarus roeselii. The sequence continues at coordinate 16,901 of SDVV010008395.1, read as the reverse complement.
CAACAAAAGCGAGCAACACTGCCACCGTCACGTGATGCGGGGTCTGACCTGTACACCTCCGTCTCGCGTTCCCACGACTGCTCGTCGCGAGAGAAGAAGATCTTGACGGCCACGCTCTCGCCCTGCCACACGCCACGCCACACTTCGCCATACCGACCCTGGAGATAGGACGATAATATGGTCGCATTAGGGGTCACGAAACCGAGCTACAGATAGCGCCATACCGACCTGGAGATAGGACGATAATATGGTCGCATTAGGGGTCACGAAACCGAGCTACAGATAGCGCCATACCGACCTGGAGATAGGACGATAATATGGTCACGCAATCGAGCAACAGGCCGCGCCATACCGAGCCTAGAGTTAGGACGATAATATGGTCCCACTAGGGAAAGCGAAACCGAGCAACAGGTAGATAAGATTAATAAAAAGTATTATTTTTAGCACGATAGTCGCGTCCTGCTAGCACCAATTGCCTCGCACCGTTGAATAGAACACTAGTGATTCACAGTCACATACGACATTTACCTTCTAAAGTTCAGTTCTTAAAGAATGTCTAAGACAAAACAATTGAAGCAACAATCGCAGACTGTTATCATGGACCATTCTGCAATTATTTAAGTAAGGGAACACGTTTCCAAAACTCAAGTAAATCAATAAAATGGGCATGTGTAAATTCGTTACTTGGTGACGAGTGTCAGCGTTCATCTCGCCTCCACGGACACTCACCTTGCCAACGACGTCAGCCAGGCAGATTTGCTTGGCCAGGGTGCGCTGGATGAAGAGCGGCAGACCAGACCCTGAACCGGAGGTGATGCTGCCGTCTTGCAGCAGCTCCTGAGGGCATAACAACAACACTCAACCAAGACGCGTGCTTATGGAATTTTTGTGTACACGCCTGACTTACCGATAGGAACTAAAAATAACGATACTTCTCGACAGAAGACCAATAGCTAGCAAATGATTGAAGAGTGGATTGAGACAGAGTGCAATTGAAATCACAAATCTTCAAGCTAGCAAGGCATATTCTACGTTGTGCATTCAGTAGGAGATGCAGAGCTAGCAGCCGAAAACCAATAAGAACCAACTGGTAAGAGACTTATTGTATGAAAAGTTCCGTTGAGTAAGTGTTATAAAGTATTTGTATGCGAAATCCTATGCTTGCCGTCGGGTATAATTTCCATAGCACGTCATTGTTTCAAACGGGCTGCCCACTACTTACCCTGACGCTTCAAATGAATGGGAAACATGGAAGTAGTCGCAATAGCTAGTAAACGGACTCACTGACCCTGAGAGCAGCATCCCCGGGCGGTGCCGTCGCCGTCCGGTACTGGAGAGGCAGGGTGGAGGCCCCGCCTCCTCTGCACCCTCCACCCGCTTCCGCTACGAGCCCCGCCAGCACGCCCTTAGGGTAATGCTTTCTTAGCCCCAGCCAGAGCAGCACGCCAGAGGCCACCACGACGCAGGTCACCAGCAGACAGGAGATTATGATGGCGGCGGTTACTAGGGAGCCCGGCAGGCCTGAGGTGGGCCACAAGGACGTGGTGGCTAAACGGGAGACAAATTTTTAATTTCGCAGTACTGAATTTTTTCCAAGAAAAATCGTATAAGGAGTTGTTGAATTAAAGAAGAAGACCTCTTCAGACATGATAGAAAATGTTAATATACAACATCTTACGAGCAAAGGCATCTTTACAGTTGGGACTTAGAAAACAAAATATAAGGTCAAATACAGAGACAATGATTACTAGCGCTCGAGCATCAATGTAATCTGACACGGAACGTCAAGCCAACGACTAATGTTCCATCAAGTCATCGTCTGGCTTAGGGTTTGATTGCGCTGATGGCCTTCTCAAGTCCCTACATTGTTGGGATCGTCAAAGAAGAGTTTCATTGAAAATAAGGTAAGAACAGCGATCCTTCTGGAGTAAAGAATCTATCGGAAGGCGAAATGAAATTTGATAAATTCCTATCAATAGATTTCAGCTTTAAAGATTGTTTTCTCAAAGGTATCTGAGAAGTGGTTCGACATTTAATAATTTCAAAAGGAATTTGGAGTGTATTAGGAGGAGCGTACTAGTATGGCCCAGGAACCGGCTCGTGTAAAATTGGATGCGTTGGCCTTCCGTCCGGGCGGAGCATTCTGCTAAGACATGGGCAATTGTAGAGGGAACGAGACAGGCAACAGTTAGGGGGACTAGACATGGGCAATTGTTAGGGGGGACTAGACAGGCAACTGTAATGGGGAATAGAGATGGACAATTGTAGGGGAGGACTAGACAGGCAACTGTGAGAGAGACTGGACAATTCATGCAAAATGGAGGCAGCGACGCCTCCATTAAATGTCTGTCAGATTATCTGCCATGTCCTATGCTCAATCGACAGAGAATAATCTCAGTCTGTCGAGATCGGTTACTTGAAGAGTCCCAGGCTGTTGGTGTGTCTGGTCATTCAATATATGTATTCTATTTTTTCCGCACAGATTTTTCAATTGCTGGATAAAAGTCATTAAATGGAAGTGGGCGCTGTTGTGCAGGGTCAGCGATACTGCAGCTCTTTGCGTCGCATCGTTTGCCAGCTCATTGTCCGTAACCTCCTGTGGCCCGGAACCCTACATAAAGGAACATTCTTGTTTCTAGAGCATAAACCTACAAGCAAGAGCAAGATTGCCAAAACAGATGGATGGCAATTGTATAAATTATCCAGGGTCTGAATCGTGCTAAGCGAATCACTAAAAATCAAGATACTGGTATCGTGAAGGTTATCTGCCACCGAGAGAGCGTCAGCAATGGCCGCAAGTTTAGCACTAAATACTAACGACGATGGCGGGGATCTCCTAGCGACGGGGCGCTAGAGGAGTACCGCAAGACAGCCGACAGCATCGCTGTCAGATGATCGATCAGTGAGGATATGTCAACTACACGATTAGGTTAAAATGACGAGACTCTCTAGTGCGTTGGAGTCAATGTCCTTGTGGCACGGGACATCGAACAGAACTGGCGCTGCAACAAAACACCGTCTGTCTCGGGTTTGCTTTAGCTCATTGCATGCTCAGGTCACGACAAACTGTAAGACAGATTAAGTTTTTTTTATTCCAAACAAGTTAGGAACAGTGATCCTCCTGGGATGGAGAAATCTATCGGCGATGAAGATGAAGTGTTATCTATTCATAACAATTAGATTTCAACTAAGAGTATGGTTTCTCGACGGTATCAGAAAAGTGTATATGTATATCGTGCTGGGAGACTTCAATATCCCCGACACAGACTTCAATATCCCCAACATTGATTGGGAAACAGACGAATGCACTGCCACCGGCCAACGTCTGATTAATTTTGCAGACTGTAAGTTCATGACCTAAATGGTGAAGACACCCACATGAGGTAGCAATATTATTGATCTACAATTTGGTGCAAGCGACTCTCGTGTCACAAACTTCAAAGTGGGCAAACCACTCGGAACTAGCGACCACAACTTTGTCCGTTTTCTTGATAAAGCTCGAGTTGAAAACGTCAACAAACTGCGAAAAAGTCCCTAACTTTAGCTTAGCCAACTTTGAGGGTCAATGGCGTCAGCAGATATAACCCTCGAACAAGATGTCAATCAATCTCTTAACAATTTAGTGACAGCACTTAAAAATGTCGTAAATGAGCATATCCCGCGCAAAAACAGGCGAACAGCAGTCAGTCAGCCCAGGTACAGGAAATGAGAAATGCAGCGTCTTCAGTTACGAAAAAAAGCAAAGCACTCGATAAAACAAACATCCACATGATTCAATGTCCAGAAAGAAACTCATTCCTGTCACTGAAGAGAGAGATTTAGGTGTCATCATTAGAAACGACTTAAAAAGTAGCAAGCAATGTAACAATGCTGTCAAGAAAGGAAACAAAATGCTAGTATGATATTCCGCAGTATCTCGTACAAAAAAAATAACATTGTATGATCAAGTTATACAACGCATATGTGGGACAGCATCTTGAGTATTCCGTTCAATTTTGGTCTCCATATCTTAGAAAAGACGTTATTAAATTAGAGAAGGTTCAACGCAGAGCTACCAAATACATCCCTTTGCTGCAGAATAAATTGTATGAAGACAGGCTACGTGAACTACATCTTTATTTGCTAGAGAAACATTGAGTCAGAGGCGACATGATTGAAGTGTGGAAGATTATGAAAGGTTAAGAAAACGTCGACCGAGCAAGCCTTTTCAATCTAGATACAAAAGAAGTGATTTCAAACATTGGATACAAAATCGCAGGAAAACTTCCTCACTCGACATCACGCGCAATTTTTTCATGTATAAAGTTATCGAAGAATGGAACAAACTTCCAACAAAAGTTGTAAACAGCAATACAATCAAAACGTTCAAGTTTCGGCTAGATAAGTTCTACATAAATTGCCGATAAATAGCTAAACCGTTCCAGTTCTTGATGCTATAAAAATAGAAATGGCACATGAAGCTCTCTTAGACGTTCTACTCCAGAACTAATCCTCTTGCTATCAAAAGGCAACCTAGTTTGGGCCAATAAGCTTGTTGTTGTCTTCCTACACTTGTAAATACTTATGAACACTGAAAAGCTAATGAGGGAACTCGGTAAGCATAGGGCGGAGCGACCAAGAAACAGTTCAAGAGAACCAAAGCAGCAAAGCTGACCAACTTAAGTAAGCAATCATGAGCGATCAGTGTAAACTTACCCATGTTATCGGGAAACGCAGGGAAGGTTCCATCATTGCAGAGGTCGCCTCTACAGCACGAGACTACGTAGGCGGCCGCGATGACGCCATCCTGGGTGTGTGAGGGTGTGTAGGCGGAGGAGCAGAGTAGCGTGGCGTGGCTCGCCTCCCTAATGCAACCGCGGGACACGGCGCTGCCTGAAGAGGAGTGATCGTCGCTGCGGCGAGCCTTGAAACACTGCAGGGGGTAGGGATGTCAGTTGAGGGAGGAAATAAGGAGTAAGAGGTGGGGATTAAAGGATCATGGGGTAAAAGTTTAGAGGGTAAGAAGGGGGAAGTAGATGAGAAAGGTGAGGGGAGAGGAAGTGAGAGGATAGAAAGATGGGAAAATGCAAGGAGAGGATGAAAAGTTGAGTGAGGAGTAATTATCACTGTAATAATATCACTGTAGCACGGACATAACATTACTCCCACCTTGATAGCATCGAGGCAGATCCTCTCGTATGAGCAGTCCGGATTATCGCACTGATGGCAGGAAAACAGAGGTGCTGGGGGCACCGGTGCCACACCTATAGTAGAGTTTCCATTGCCCTCAGACCCTGACGCATCAGGGCTGCTGGAGTCAACGTTCCCAGCAGCGCGGTTGGGTATGAACAGTGAGCCCATCACTGTGTTGTTGTGCAGCCAGGCCAACAGTTCGGGGTTGCCTTCGTCCAGTGCATCATCTCCAAATGTTACCTGTAACAGAGATCTATTTATGAACCTGCTACAAATTGACCTAAACCTTGCTTCAACTTTGCAATATCACAAAATAGTAGCAAAGTATCATAAGACAATCACAACAAAAGAGTGGTTTAATCGAGAAATTCATGAACTGATGAAGTGGGATTTGACAACAGATAAAACATGCATTGCAATTATTTTATCATGAATAACAACTTTAAATTTAGCTTCATCAACAAATATGGTCACTGTATTTTACTTACAAGAAAAGGTTGTATGAAGGGGAAGTTGTCCCAACTGTGGAGACTTGGGGAGCGAAAGCAGAAGTGAGAAGAAGGTTGAATATTTTCGAGATGAAATGTTTGAAGAGCATGGCTAGAGTGATGCTGAGATACAGAATCAACGATGACGTTTTTAGAATTAGAACGGCGATGATGAAGTTAGAGGACAGAGTAGATTCACGTGTTCTGTGATGGTTCGGGTACAAGACAATGATGGATGATGGGAGACTGGTGAAACGGGTGATGACGGCGGAGGTGAGTGGACGTAGGCCTAGAGGTAAACCAAAGCGTGGGTGGATGGATGGCGTGATGTGGGCCTTACGAAGGAGTGACATAAGTGTGGAGGTAGCTGAAGAGCGTGCAATGGATAGGCGTGAGTGGAGAATAATTGTGATTTGAAGAAGTTGGACGTTTCTCTGACGCGCTTTCCCGCCCTTGGCGTCTCGTTGAGAAAAGGGATGGTCATGGGTGGGGAGGGAGGGGCCAATCACTTGAAGCAGCAGGAGTAAACCAGTTTCACAGTCGGGGCCTGCTGCTGACACTGGCCACACACCACACTCTTGACCCAGAGTGTGTGTTGCGGCGTCTCCCGGGCGGACCTTTTAGCGCGGAAGAGCTAAGTTTGGTTGAGTGTGTTTGAGAGGAGTGTGAGGTGCACCTTGCCGTTTGCCACTCCCTTTCCTGGGGGATTTGGCGTAGTGTTTGTACCTGTATAACTGTCATTATTCATCAATAACACGTCAGCCTGATGCAAACTTTTTCACGTCAGCCTGATGCAGACTTCTTTCAAAAAGTTGTCGATTTGCAAGCCCTGTTGTACATAAAGTTCTGATCATCGATTAAAATCACAACGCGGCATCAGGTCGTGACGTAGTTGATGGCATCACGAGACCGGCAGTTGGTTGAGTTGTCAAACAACAGAAGTGTAGGGCCATCAGTTGATAAGGGGCAACTGGATGGGAAGGTTATCATTTATGTAATGTGCACATCATGAAGACTTGATCAAGGTATTATCTTTACACACGGACCAGTCTGGCACGTATTAAGTATTGTTTATTATTGAATATGTGCGTGCGTATACGCAGTGGTTAGGTTACACAGCTATTTCCACCAAGGAGACAATGATAGGAGGCCGGTTGTAACAATCAAAACTTATGGGAATCTGTCTTTAAGGTGCCACCGTGAGTTGAGGAGCAGCACTGATGATAGCTACGGAGAAGATGGGCGCGCCCACGTGTATACCGCAGAGACAACGCACACGCCACCATCCTCACCAGCAAAGTGAAACAGGGTGGGTTAAGGGACATTCGCTGTGGCAGGGCTCCAGACGCCGCCGCCACCGCTGGCAGTCCCCCCCCCTCCTTCTCGGGTGTACCGGTGGACTTGGGGCAACTGGTCTGTGAGGTTTGGTGTCGTACCAAGCTGGGAGATCAGCCTCTTTATTATGGCATCTGTCAGATGGGGTTTCACACAGCGATAATTTGTTGAGGTATAATGGGGTGTCAGATCAGCGCAGTTATGTTGGATTCATATGGTGCTGTTAGGTACAGTTGCTGCAACTACCTGTATCAAGGTAGTCAAGAGAGATCAAGGACAGTTGATCATGTTCATGAATGATCCTGTGACTTGCTGTTGATGGTTGGAACACTAATGGGGCTGGTTATAGGAAAGATGGTGAGTGTTAAGAGTATAGGCAGATGTGAGTCCATGCAGGAAGCTCATCAGACTGGTTGTTGGAATGGTAGTGGCATCAATGGTTTTACTGGTGGTGGCTTGTTTATGACAGTTTTTTTTAGTAGATGGTTGAGCTAAATGAGGTGGCGAATAGGCAGTGCTTGGTCATTCTGAGGAGTTTTGCTTGTAAGAATATTGAGCTTGCACAAGCAGAGTTTTGTCAAGGTAGCTGCGTTCTGGGTGTTGAACTGATGTGACTGATGGAGTCCATATTGATGATACAGTTTGTTCAAGGCCAAGATGAATGACTACAGGCACAATTTATTGTGACAAGCCCCAAAGCTGAAAAACATGGATAAGTTTGGGAATTTTTTTATTCAGAGACATGCCATTTAGACAGAGAGGAGAGTTCCTGGCTAGGAGAGTCTTAAAATGCAGCAGGTAGTGCCACGGAGGAGAGAACAGTATATATAATTAGAGGAGGCTGGTGCTGGACAGCTGGAGGTTGGTGTTGGCACTGGTCAGAAAGAGCCTATAATTCCGAGCAGCTCCTTTGGTTCAGAGCTAGTTGGTGTGGGTCGTAGCAGTGTCGGTCACGTTGAGGGCGCTGGTGGTGGTGAAAAGAGTTTGGTGTTGTGATTAAGGATTGTTGTTGTTGTTGTTGCTTAACCCAGGCTTCCACCTGCGGTAATGGAAACCGCGCCAGCGCACCGCCCAAAATCCTCGATACCCACCGACACGCGCGTGTTGAGACAAGGGGAGGTGGGAGATGAGAAAGGGGTGACCGGCTTAGTGGTGGGGTAGAGTGTTTTTGTTGCCATCTGAATTAACTTTGTGAGTTGTGTGGCAGCTAACAAATGGCCACCCGCGCAGTATAATTTTAACTGTGGACACCAGAATATGAAAACTTACAGCGTGTTCATGTCCATCAGCCACACTGCAACGCATCAACCAGACGCGTGCAGGGATAACCTCAGGTGGAACAGGGATGTTTTGCATGAGAGAATTGATTTTGATTGTTCAGTTATCCATGAAAAACGATGCAATGTATGCGTCGTGGCTCTGGTGTCCTGAAAGTGTCGGTGGGCATGAGGGGCGGGCAGCGCACAGGCTGCGACCACCTCAACACCGCAGAGACGGCGCACAAGGCGCAATCCCAACCGGCGAGGACATGAAACATGGTGGGCTGAGGAACTTTTGCCGGGGCCGGAGCCCCAGACGCAGCCACCGCAGGCAAGACATCTTGATGGAGATGGTCGGCCTATTTCGTGTAGGCTCCCTGTGGTGTGATTCAGGATGGCGGTGGTAGCGGTGGTGCCGGCGATGATGCTGCTGGCGACACCAGTGAAGCCGGTGACCGCGGATTTGCCCTATGTGGCGGTGGTGCCAATATAAGTAGCCATTGTAGCCTTGATGGTGATGGTGGTTGTGTAGCTCCTGCTGAATTTTATCTTAGCACAAATAACCACATGTAGAGATGCTTTAAACTAACCAATCAGTCAAAACATATGGATTTCCCTATTCTATGGTTGTGTTGGGTCAATTTGACTCCAATCATGAAAAAAACTCATTAATGGTCACTGGGTCCTGCAGTGTCATTTGCATTTGATTGGTCTGTGCTAGTCATGGTGTACTTCTTCAATGCCAGCATATATTGATTCCCCATGGTTTCATTTTTTGGGGGGTAGATGTAGAGGGAAATAAAAAACCTTGGAGTGTTTGTATATTGCTGACAATTGAGGCAAGTCTTGTTAATGTTGCTGCCATGTCCCTCCATGATTATGATGTTTCTCTTGCATTACTTAACGTCTGCTTACATATTTGGCAGCTAGGAATCTGCAAGACTGGTTGATTTCATAATTGATTTTTGTACTGGCAGAGAATTGTAGTTGTACTGTGTGATTTTTAACTTGCCTTTCTAGTATTAATCTGCAGATGTTTGTGAAGTTCATGCATGGATTTGGGCTACATTCATGATTTTCTATGACCTTATGTGCTATTTCAAGTTAATCAGAACTAAATATATAACAGTAACACATACCTTGGAGCCATTGTTCTTGAAGGTAACTGTAGCCAACACTTTGGCTTGCAAACCTGTTGCTTCAATGTTGACACTCTGCAAGACAGTATTATTACTGCCATCAGACACATCTGAAAACAATAAACTAAAATTAGAAACCAATGTAGCTAGATATCTTTTAGGTGCAACACTAGCCGCAACAGGAGAAAAATTTATGAATATTTTAGTTTGTTGTTTTGCTCTCATCCATTTTTCATTCAACTACAATTTGATATTTTGATCGCCTACTGCTTAGGTTGCTAATGCCTTGACCTGCATGGAAAATGGCTGCAGATGTGATTAATACAGCTAGCTACCTAGGTCAAGAACAGCAGGGGTTCATGGACAGAGCCATGAGGAACATAACTAGGAACATCAACCAGGCTACTAAGGCTGTCCCTCACACTAACCCTCATCCCTCTGCCAGGGAGGAATGCAGATATCCAGGTCAGCAAAAAAACACAAATGCCCAAGGAGTTCAGCTGAGACAGGTGCACTGCATGGCTCACCACATTAAATGCTTTTAAAAAGTTAGGCATTAGGACATCTTCAATATATACGACCTTGTTAATCCACTTCTCAACACCATTGTAGGTCAAGAGCAACTGATCTTCAGAGCTATGGTTACTCCAAAAACCATACTGATGAAATGACTAAATAAGGTTGCTCTAATGATTCTCAGTCAACCTGGACACAACTATTCTTATCATTGATTTACAGCAAACTGGTGTTTTGGTTACAGGTATGTAATCAAGAGGGTCAATACCCTCCAACAACCAGTTAATTGTGAGTAAATTAAAATAACAACTAATAATACCCTCCTTGACAGGGTAAAAGTTCAATAAGCAGGTATTTTTACAAATTGTATTGGAAAGGGGGCATTGAACAGTTACAAGCTCCACATGTTATAATCAATCATGTGCAGAGCCACCACATTTTGAGTGTGCACCTCATAAATCCAAAAAGTTGTGTTCTTAAAGCAGATGCGCTAAAGACTTATGCTTACAAGCTGAGTCATTTGTGTCTCTCCAAACAAGACTATATATAATTAGAAAAGTCATGAAATTCAATACAACAGGAGGTTGCTAGTACCTATCAAGGCTCATTGAAACCTAATACAAGTATATTTACATTAAAAGCAAATCTAGAAATAACTACCTAATTTGTACCAATAGTTTTAGCCATTTAAATATTGAAACCTTTTTAAAAATAATTGCAGCTTACCCCATGTAAAGAACATGATGTGATCCAGTCACATCACAATCTTGATGAGGAGCATCACCACCACAATTGACCAGAGTAATACCACAACCAGCCGCAGCAACACCCCAACCAGTGGGAACTATACTCCAACCAGCGGCAGTAAAACCCCAAACCACCGCAGCAACACTAAAACCAGCTGCAGCAACACCACAACCATCAGACACAGCCCCAAGACCAGCTGCAACAGCACTACAACTGGCTGCAGCCACACACGGCCAGCCACAGCAGCGCCACATCCAGCCAAAGCAGCACCATGACCAGAAGCCCCGGAAGTCACCACCCTGACCACAGCTACCAGAGCCATACCTTCTCCATAAGTAGCTCCACCACAACCAGAAGCCCCGCAAGGCACCACCCTGACCACAGCTGCAAAAGCCATACCTTCTCCACAAACTGCCCAGTGCTCCACACAGCCAGGAGCAAAAAGTGTACAACCATGTGTCTAGGCAGTCTATGTCTTGCTCATCTGCATTTGAACCAGGGCATATTACGCTCCAACTGTTGCAACTAGTTGATTGAAATCAGACTTACAATAGAGAGTCAATGCTGTCCTAAGAATTTCTCCTATTGTGTTGGTTACACCTGCACTGCATGCAATGATACAGAACTAATGGTGCATCCCCCATCCTTCGGAAGCTCATCCATCACATGTCTTTATTCCCACACTCAGACGAGGTGAAATGACCTACTACAATCTTGGCAATCAATTGTCTCTACATTCAAGTGGCATCCATAAGAAGCACCACTCTAGTTCCCGACTGGAAATGCCCAATGCAGATCAGAGTTAGCTACTCCAAATAGTGATCCCCGGGAGTTTGGACGATTTATTGGCGACGAGTTCCATACACTCAACAGCTATATAATGCTGCAAAGTTTTGTCAATAACTCTTCATGAGTAATTGTTGAGCAAAGGAAGGGGGGGGGAAGGTTGGTGACCATTCCAGTTTGCGTCATTGTGTATTTTCCGTGAAGTAGTTGTCAAGAATTTTGAAAATTCTACTTAAGTCTCAGCAGACAGGCTATTTTTGATGCTTGTCCTATGCAGCTGTCTTTCTTGATAGTCATAGGAGCAGTTTTATTAATTCCATCATAGAGCACCAAATTGTTTTCTTTAATAATTACAAGCTACCTTCACTATAAGTTATTTGTTCCCACTCTGAAATAATTCTGACTTTCAAGGATTTATGAGATAAACAAATACTACAGTAGCTAAAACAATCTCTATGAAATTGCGATGGAACAAGTAAACAAGATATTTTTCAGTTTATATGGGGAACCAATTACTCACTATAACATGAATACAAAGGCATGCTAGCTATGGTATTGTTAGCTTGTATGAAGACATTATAAAAAACTTTCACACATAGGTGTGAAAAGGAAGTTAACATTTAGACCTAGACTGGTCACCCTGTGGTAGCTATTAATATCTGATCCATTAGGAAATTAAATACTCATCTCAAAGTCAGCTATTATATCATTTTATTCTGGTCATATAATCGCAGCCTGGGAGCCACTCCATGTTCCCCAGCAACACTCTTTTGTGCACCAAAATGTTGGATGTCACATTTACAAGCAGAGACCTGCTTTTTCAAGTCTTCACAGCAAATAAGAGATAGAAGAAGGTATAGGGTTTGAGCTGAATGACTAGGTTAATAAAGTACACCAACAAAAAACCTAAAAACCTATGACACATTCCAGAGCTTGAGAATACGGGGAGATTGGATACCTAGTTTGTTGAAAAAGCAGAGGTGCAACCTCAAGCCTACCTCACTCTAAATAAAGGAACAAGAAAATCAGGTTTAAAAGGAAAGAAAGGCAAATAAAATCAGACACGAAAAGGACAGGGTGTTATTTGAAGGAATTGCTAAGAAGGATACAGAAACCAAAGTAAGAAACAAAGAAGAAAAGGGGGTTAAAGACACCTTTCATAGCAGTGGGAAACAAAACTACTTACGATAAAAAAGAATAGGTACCTGTGCAATCAGTCCTGAACAAGAGTGGTGAGCATCAATTGACAGTTTCAGGGCACTACACCCCCAGGCACTCAAATCTCTAGCTTTGTCTTCTTCTATATTGTTCACTATTCTACTTCCACTGCCTTAATCTACCTCAGTCTTTGCCCTTTCTTACTACACCACTTAGTTAGGAACATTCCTGTTCTTCCAGCAATCTCACCTCAGTTGCTTTTCCCCCTGCCCAGCAGAAGACATTTTATCCTTTGCACCCCCCTTCAAATTTTTCCATGTCTCTCTCCAGAGTCCTACCTCAGCAGCAAAATCATTTATCAATATTCTTCTCTTCATCTCATATAAACAACACCTGAGCAGAAGATGTTCCACTGATCCCCTTACCAGGTCCCCAGACTCCACAGCAATCTTGTATATAGTTTCACCAGCAGGTCATGGTCCACACCTCTAAAATTCCCCCTTCCTTGCCTTGAAAAGCAGTGATGACATCATGACTCTAATGCCCAATCATATGATCACCCCATCATCAACTGGGCAAAGTTTTATTTATTACAGGTCAGTCAAAGTTTTATTTATTACAGGTCAGTCAGTCTCAGGTCCCATTAACAGTCTCGTGAAATTTTTGTCCTAACATTTCTTTCCTCTCGTTCTCCCGTCGCTATCAATAATCTGCACTCCACCCCAGATAAGATTTTTGGGGAATCAAAACATGAGAAACGTATGAGAGTCTTGATTCAGTCGAGAGGTGAGAGGCTGAAGCATAGGATCGTAGGCAAAATTTCATAAAATAGGAGCATATGTATGAAATCTGAGATCTACTTAAACAGATAGATAGACTGGTAGGCGAGATAACGTTAACCTACTTGCTAAAACAACACCGAAGGTAATATATATCCACAGGATAAAAGTTAACATCGTCTTAACACATGTTATGATTGAACTCAACAATGTTCCTGGACGGCAGGCAAATATTCTTGATAATTTTCTGGATAAACTTCTGTAAAAAGAGAAAAGTTCTGGATATGCTGAAGATTTTTGATTAATTTAATTTTGGGCTGGGGAGAAAAGAAAAATAGAGCCGAAAAATTGCAGTCAAGATGAGCCATACACATTGATGCACCCAAAAACTAGAAGGCGGGAAGGTCAACCGCTCTAACGGGGACATATTCGAGTGGTTTTACAGCACAGCTAACAGCCAATCATAGCATGAGCATCGACCTCCTCTCCCAGCTTCCGAGATATATCAGAGTTGGAACTGTCATCGAGCATAGCACCTAGGAGGTTTGATATCAAATCTCCTTGGCAACACCAAGTGAATCAGATGTCTGTTTGTGTTCAACAGCTGGAAGCATGAGCCACTCCAACAGTCGCGTTAAGCAGAATTACGTGATCGGTCCGTAGATTGCCAACAAGGCTTCAAAGACAGCCCCCTAGTCAGCTGAGTCGAAAAAACGAGTATTTGTGATTAGGATGACCTGGGTGATAGCCACCCCGCTTTGCATAATACATCCACCTTCAGGTGCGGTTTCCACGAGAATTCTGCACTAGACAACCTAGGTTTCGAATGGTCAATGACTGTATGAAAAAATTTGTCAACTATCGATATTTTTCATAGTGTTTCAATTGTATAGTCAGAGTATATCGAAACCAAGGAAAAGAAAACAGGAAGAGGTTATTTGTATCAGAAACTAGATAAGAAGAAAAAATCTGAGTCAAAAGACAATGATGAATAAATAAAACACGCGTCTGCTGTCGTTTGTCTGTCTGTCGTCTGTATGTCGTCTGTCTCGTCTGTTTGTTGTCTGTATGTCGTCCGCCTAACGTCCGTCTATCGTCTGTATGAATGTCATCTGTCTGTCGTCAGTCTGTCTGTCGTTTGTCTGCCGTCTGTTTGTCGTCTGACTGTTGCCTGACTGACAATTTGTTAGACGTCTGTGTGTCGTCCATCTGTTAACTGTCTGTTGTATGTTTGGCATCTGTCTGACGTATGTATGTCGTCTGTCTACCATATGTTTCATCTGTATGTTTTACTTCTGTCGTCTGTCTGTCGTCTAATTGTGGTTTGCTTGTCGTCTGTCTGTTGTCTGTCTGTCGTCTGTAAGTCGTCTGTATGCTGTCTGTCTGTCGTCTATTCTTCACCTGTCTGCCGTACATGTGTCATCAGTCTGTCGTCTGTATGTTATTTGCCTGTCCTCTGTCTGTCGTCTGCCTGTTCTCTGCCAGTCCTCAGTCTGTGTTCTGTCTGTCGTCTGTGTCTTCTGTCTGCCGTCTAGTGCGTCTGTTTGTCTGTCGTCTGTCACGTTCCTCACTATTTGATAAGCCTACATTAGGAGAGTCGTCCTTGCCTCGAAAAAACGAGTATTTGTGATTAGGATGACCTGGGTGATAGCCACCCCGCTTTGCATAATACATCCACCTTCAGGTGCGGTTCCTACGATAATTCTGCACTAGACAACCTAGGTTTCGAATAATAGAATGGTCAATGACTGTATGAAAAAATTTGTCAACTATCGATATGTTTCATAGTGTTTCAATTGTATAGTCAGAGTATATCGAAACCAAGGAAAAGAAAACAGGAAGAGGTTATTTGTATCAGAAACTAGACAAGAAGAAAAAATCTGAGTCAAAAGACAATGATGAATAAATAAAACACGCATCTGCAGTCGTTTGTCTGTTGTCTGTCTGTCGTCTGTCTGTCGTCTGTATGTCGTCTGTCTCGTCTGTTTGTTGTCTGTATGTCGTCCGCCTAACGTCCGTCTATCGTCTGTATGAATGTCATCTGTCTGTCGTCAGTCTGTCTGTCGTTTGTCTGCCGTCTGTTTGTCGTCTGACTGTTGCATGACTGTTATTTGTTAGATGTCTGTGTGTCGTCCATCTGTTGACTGTCTGTTGTATGTTTGGCATCTGTCTGACGTATGTGTGTCGTCTGTCTACCATATGTGTTTCATCTGTATGTTTTACTTCTGTCGTCTGTCTGTCGTCTAATTGTGGTTTGCTTGTCGTCTGTCTGTTGTCTTTCTGTCTTCTGTAAGTCGCCTGTATGTTGTCTGTCTGTCGTCTATTCTTCACCTGTCTGCCGTACATGTGTCATCAGTCTGTCGTCTGTATGTTATTTGCCTGTCCTCTGTCTGTTGTCTGCCTGTCCTCTGCCTGTCCTCTGTCTGTGTTCTGTCTGTCGTCTGTGTCTTCTGTCTGCCGTCTAGTGCGTCTGTCTGTCTGTCGTCTGTCACGTTCCTCACTATTTGATAAGCCTACATTAGGAGAGTCGTCCTTGCCTCAAAGAAAAAATCCAATTCGCTGCATGACTAACCGCATCACGAATACGAAACAGTAGGCCAAGGGCTCTTCCAGGATAAAGTAACCATATTTCACTATATCACAGGAGAATAGTTTTGTTGACTTAGGACCGGAGGTGAAGCCGGGTGATATGAGGCAAGGACGGGAACCGAAGAGGATATTGAAATAAAATATCACCCTTATTATGCAGGAATTCCGACGTCTCCTTCTACCCACAGCGAGGCGTCGGGGACCTGCACTTGTCGTGTACATATAATACCTTGTGAACTTGAATGAGATGACTGCCTTCCAGAGACACGCCAAGGGGAATATTTTTTTCATATATTTTCTTTGGTAGGTATACCTTGGAGTGGTCAGTTAATTATTATGATTTTTTAAGGTCTTCTGAACTCCTGCAAATAAAAATTTGCATGATCCTTAAATGTTGGTTAGAGTTTTTTCACGTCACCCTAAACGCACTAATAGGCTCATAAATCTTGACGTCACCGAGCCTGGAACACCTGCTGTTGAGTGTTTAATAATGAATAAAATGGAAATCCTTTATTCACGGGAAGACTAGTGATATTCTTGGGTTTTCCAAAGTATACCTTAAAACTACAATGCACCTTAATTATATGAAAACATATTATCCAGTAACAAATGAGTACTACATCGAAATCCCTGCATCAGCTGAAATAAATATCGGAGACAATAATTCTTGGATACATTTTAAGTCACTTCCATGCATTTGGTCCGGATGTATATATACGTTTTGCGTTGATTGAGAGGTGTTCTGCTTCTATAAATTGAGTTCAAGTAATGTACTCAAAATGGAATACACGGGCATATCTAGGCATTAGACAACAAGTCTAACCATTGTGCTCGGACTTATTTACAGCTACGAGGTGTGCTATAATTTTGAATCTGAGTTAAACTCTGCAAACTTATGATAAGCAAATACAAACCAAAAAAATACAATATATA
>SDVV010008394.1:0-17230 GCA_016164225.1 Gammarus roeselii | reverse complement strand
CCAGCCTGACCGGTCACTGACATCCAGCCTGACCGGTCACTCACGTCCAGCCTGACCGGTCACTGACATCCAGCCTGACCGGTCACTCACGTCCAGCCTGACCGGTCACTCACGTCCAGCCTGACCGGTCACTGACGTCCAGCCCAACCGGTCACTCACAACTCACATCCAGCCTGACCGGTCACTGACGTCCAGCCCGACCGGTCACTCACGTCCAGCCTGACCGGTCACTGACATCCAGCCTGACCGGTCACTCACGTCCAGCCTGACCGGTCACTGACATCCAGCCTGACCGGTCACTCACGTCCAGCCTGACCGGTCACTGACGGGACGCCTGAGTATTTCAAAACTACAGGAGCGAAGGCTCTCAGTTTAGTTTAATGATGTCTCATTCCCTGTGCGCGTCCCCATTTAATTACGATCACAATAAAATTTCTTATTTATAATTGCGTCTTCTATTCAGCTGACATGGAAATTGAACGCTTTAGATTTGCGACCGCATAATAATAGATATCAAACGACGTGACGGTAGAATGTTCACATTTTAAAGGTACAGTTTCAATTATAGGTATGCCAGAAAAGACACGTTCATGCGTTAAGCTTTACATACCTATTCACGTGTACTGGCATAAAATACACACATGACTGTGTTGTTGACAGTCTCCGGTAGAGGCATACTTCGCCACACACCATCGACGAGTGATTGGAGATTATCTGAGTTGATGATAATCATCTGGATTGATGATAATCATCTGTATTGATGGTAATCATCTGGGTTGATGGTAATGGTTATCATCTGGGTTTATGGTAATCGTCTGGTTTGATGATAATCATTTGGGTTGATGGTAATCATTTGGTTTGATAATAATCATCTGTGTTGATGGTAATCATCTGGTTTGATGATAATGATCTGGGTTGATGATAATCATCTGTGTTGATGATAATCATCTTAGTTGATGGTAATCATCTGGTTTGATGATAATCATCTGGGTTTATGATAATCATCTGTGTTGATAATAATCATTTGTGTTGATAGTAATCATCTGGTTTGATAGTAATCATCTGTGTTGATGATAATCATCTTAGTTGATGGTAATCATCTGGTTTGATGATAATCATCTGTGTTGATGATAATCATCTGTGTTGATGATAATCATCTGGGTTGATGATAATCATCTGTGTTGATGGTAATCATCTGGTTTGATGATAATCATCTGGGTTGATGATAATCTTTAGTTTATATGCGCCTTGAACATGACGACAAAGAGCAGCAGCCACTTCCTATACTACGATTAACATGTGCTGCTCATTTCAGTACACATTAAACCGAAAGAATATACCAGAATAGCTATAAAATATTGGAGACGAGTTTAGAAAGGATGCTCAATGAATAATGCAATTATAGGTTAATTAGAGTATGAACAGAATTAGTGGGTAAATCATTAGCAGCTTGTATACTGAACTTATTCAGATCATTTTAGTTTGCGACATTGTGGAGGTAAATGCATGAACTTCCTAGATACATACTACCTCTATAACGGGCCCCTGGTAAGTGCTGCAGTCAACAGCAAATGTAACACGTAACTTTAGGATGCAAGACGACATCAATATTAGTGATAGCAGCGCCCACGTCATGCAATACGGTCAACGTACATCACATTATGATGATACAAGCAGCTGTATCTGCTAGACTGCCATGATGATATAGGCAGCTGTATCTGTTAGACTGCCATGATGATACAGGCAGCTGCATCTGCTAGACTACCATGGTGATACAGGCAGCTGATACATAGACTGCCATGACGATACAGGACACTCTATCTGTTAGAATCCATGATGATACAGGCAGCTGTATCTGCTAGACTGCCATGATGATATAGGCAGCTGTATCTGTTAGACTGCCATGATGATACAGGCAGCTGTATCTGCTAGACTGCCATGATAATACAGGCA
This sequence comes from Gammarus roeselii, assembly GCA_016164225.1. Classification (NCBI taxonomy): domain Eukaryota; kingdom Metazoa; phylum Arthropoda; class Malacostraca; order Amphipoda; family Gammaridae; genus Gammarus; species Gammarus roeselii. The sequence continues at coordinate 15,277 of SDVV010008394.1, read as the reverse complement.
GCTGTATCTGATAGACTGCCATAACGATACAGACAGCTGCATCTGATAGACTGACGATACGTAACGTAAATTAACTCTCGGCGTCGGCAGATCGTGTTTCCGGGAGCCGGCTGTAAAAACTCAAGGCCTGTAGTAGACCGCTATACTGGGCTGTAACATGCATTCAAACAACACAATTGAAGAAAATATTCACTGTTTGGCACTCACTCGAAACATGTTTGGATGAAAATATTCCGAAAACGCGGAGACAAAACATTTAAGAAATATGATGTGCACGATATTCATTCTTTGGTAAGAGAAAGCAGTCAAAGGAAGCGTTCACGGCCACCATATATTGTATTTATTTGCACGCAAATATGGCTAAGACTCGACACCAATAATAACCCAGCCATAATGTTTAGCCGGTAGCTCGTGGAAAGATTGAAAATACTATTAGCATAAAAGTTAGTGTAGGTATTTTGTGTGCGCGCAGGAAGACATAAAATTAAAAGTATAGACTTTGAGCGGGCATCTTTATAACGTATTCAGTGATGTTGTAGTAGGTCGCTTTGTAAAGTGAGAGTTCATAGCAGTTTACGATGGCATCCTGTAACATATATTTCTTAATAGCCTAATTGTATATAATAATGTATGTCAATCTAATCGTTTTGAGAATATTAGAAAGCGAGTTGCGTCCGTGATGCATGATAAGTAATAAAAAACACAAGTCCTTAGAACTTCCACCTACCGAAAATTGCAGAAGATCCATTTAGATAGAGCAATACACTTCCTGGGCACCAACGATTGGGACATGACGACCTGTAGTGGTCGAGGCAGACAAACTTTGCAGAGCTCACGAGTGCAGTCCTACGGATGATGAAGATAGTACCGGCCACCATCTGCAGGGCGAGATTGTTACTAGCGATCTTTGCAGAGCTAACGAGTGCAGTCCTTCGGATGATGAAGATAGTTCCGGCCACTATCTGCAGGGCGAGATTGTTACTAGCGATCTTCGCAGAGCTAACGAGTGCAGTCCTACGGATGATGAAGATAGTACCGGCCGCCATCTGCAGAGCGAGATTGTTACTAGCGATCTTTGCAGAGCCAACGAGTGCAGTTCTACGGATGATGAAGATAGTACCGGCCGCCATCTGCAGAGTGACATCGTTACAAGCGATTTATTCCGGTGTATAGACATGTAATACATTTCTAAATAGACTTCACGTAACACAGCCATGCAGATGGCAGGGTGGGCCTATTGACCGCAGTGAACCCTTCGGATTAATTTACTGATACATAATTTAGCGACACTCGTAAAATAGGTGTACCAGTCAGGCCGAGTTTGTGGCCAGAAGTGCGAGGAAACATTATTTGCAAGCCTTTACTCAGCGAGAGTTAATGAGGTCGGCAGTCCTTAATGTGACAGTGAACATTGACTCGATATAAATGTACATAGCCTGTGTTTGTGAGCTCATCTTAAAAAGCTACAGCACATATAATAACATATTTCCTCGAACAACAACACCAGTGCCTAGTTTATGCAACACCAGTGCCTAGTTTATGCAACACCAGTGCCTAGTTTGTGCAACACCAGTGCCTAGTTTATGCAACACCAGTGCCTAGTTTTTGCAACAATAGTGCCTATTTTTTGCAGCCCCAGTGCCTTGTTTATTCAACAACAGTGCCTATTTTTTGAAAAACACCAGTGCTTAGTTTATGCAACACCAGTGCCTAGTTTTGATGCAACACCAGTACCTAGTTTTTGCAACACAAGTGCCCAGTTTATGCTACACCCGTGCTTAGTTAATGCCACACCAGTGTTTAGTTTTTGCAACACCAGTGCCTAGTTTATGCAACACCAGTGAGAAAATAAATCTGGATTATCAAACTTGGTCGAATTTAGTCGGATGCCTTGAAATCCAACCGCAGAGCTACTCTGACCATCTTTCAGCGGAAGGCCTTCGACTCACTGTCATTGTTTCTTGTATCAATCAGTTACTGCGTCATCCCCTGATGATTATGAGACGACGACTCCCTAGCTACCAGTTTCCGTCAACAACTATGCAGAATATAATTTCGGTCAACGACATCATGACTAATAATTTCCATCAACTACTCCTATTGCAGCCTGCCCGGCAACGACTACATAGCTACCAATTTCCGTCAATAACTTTCATAGCAGCCTGCTCGTCAACGACTTCATGACTACCTATGTCCGACAACGACTTTACCAATTTGTGACAATTACTTCCATAGCCCCCTGGCCGTCAATGATTATAATGCTACCGATGTCCGTCAACGACTTCATATCTACCAATGTCCGTCAACGACTACCAATGTGCGTTGAAGGTAGCTAAGTAATTGTTGTAGTTCATTATAACATGAGAGATCGATAAATAGAATATTTGCAATGACTTTGAATATACAGCACCACATCAACATCCGAAAGGTTGATTAACGTCGGGAAGGAACCTTTAATCCTCCCAAAGTTTTGAATCGTCGAAGAATCATTTCGACATTTGGTTTGCCATCGTTTTACTTCAAGCCAAAGCCGGTGGTTTGGCTGCGACCGCCCGGAGAATGGAACATAACAAATTTGAAAGACCTTAAAAAATCTTGTAGAGCTCCGAAATCGTGCCAGGAAGCCCCGTTGAGCCCAAGATCGCCTTTTTGTTGCTGAAGGCCATTTCTGGTGATTTCGCTCTGTACCGCTGGGATCATTACTTGGCATAGTGGCGTTCAAGTTACCGAGCGCCTAGCAAATTCGACCCTACCCAGTCCCATCGTTAGACCATGCCTTGCTGCTTACGCACCTTTCGTGTACTGCTTCGCTCTAATCCAAGTCGGCGGCCGATAAATAAGGCAGCGCATGGCCACAAAGCAGGCAGAATAGCATGAGAAGTGAACGCGCGGGGCATGTCGGGTAATGGGGGCATATGTATGCGCCGGAGCGGCCGACACTATCCAAGGGAGGCAGATGAGGTAGCCTCCGCGACCTGGGACATTGCTGCCGTTTCTACACTTCTTTCTCCTCTGCTTCTGCAGGGGCATGGCAGAGGAGGAGGGATGGCTGAAGAGCCCCTGTTTCTGCAGTTGCTATTCCCTCTTCTACAGGGCTTTGGCAGCGGAGGAGACATTGCTGAAGAGGACTAGTGCTTTCACAGGGCTATGGCAGCGGAGGAGACATTGCTGAAGAGAACTGGTGCTTCCACAGGGCTTTGGCAGCGAAGGAGACATTGCTGAAGAGCTATGAGCGGGAGGTTACTGCGTGCTGGTCAATATCCAAGTAACCATTATTAAGGAGGTGATGAAGACGGAGCCTCCGCATGCAGGTTATTGAAACATGTATATTTGTAATAAGATGCAGTCGACGAACGGAAACCAGACGGCTCTAAGATCGACGGGGTTTGGTATTATCATAGAAAGTGTGTTTAGAGTTGCTGAAAGAAAGATCCTTGGTTGCGCGTTGTTTAGTATCAAATGTTTGATTAACCCTATAAATGGATCGTTGGAGAGAATATGAGCAGTCAATTCTATGCAATACAGAGAATATTAGCAGGCAATTCTATGCAATACAGAGAATATTAGCATTCAATTCTATGCAATACAGAGAGTATTAGCAGTCAATTTTATGCAATACAGAGAATATTAGCAGTCAATGCTATGCAATACAGCGAGTATTAGCAGTCAAATCTATGCAATACAGCGAGTATTAGCAGTCAAATCTATGCAATACAGCGAGTATTAGCAGTCAAATCTATGCAATACAGCGAGTATTAGCAGTCAAATCTATGCAATACAGCGAGTATTAACAGTCAAATCTATGCAATACAGCGAGTATTAGCAGTCAAATCTATGCAATACAGCGAGCATTAGCAGTCAAATCTATGCAATACAGCGAGTATTAGCAGTCAAATTTATGCAATACAGCGAGAATTAGCAGTCAAATCTATGCAATACAGCGAGTATTAGCAGTCAAATCTATGCAATACAGCGAGTATAAGCAGTAAAATCTATGCAATACAGCAAGTATTAGCAGTAAATTCTATGCAATACAGCGAGTATTAGCAGTCAAATCTATGCAATACAGCGAGCTCCTCAATATATGCTTCCGTGCACCCAAAATTACGCACACTTCCTTTACACTACACTTCCACTTAGTTTCCAGTTGTCCCATCTTCTCCACATGAGAGCCCAGATACGTAGAACATTGAACTTTCTCCAAAACTCTCCATTTAGGCAGACACTGATTCCATTTGCATTGTCATTCCTCGAACATCTCGTTACTTTGCTTTTTGCCGGCATCATATACAAGCGTTCTCCACTCACACCCGCCATCACACTACCGCAATACCCTGTACAACTCTCCCTCGGATTCTGCCATCATTGCCGTATAACTCTCCCTCGGATTCTGCCATCATTGCCGTATAACTCTCCCTCGGATTCTGCCATCATTGCCGTATAACTCTCCCTCGGATTCTGCCACCATTGCCGTATCATTGGCAAACAGCCACTGAATCAACTACCAACGCTGCCTTCATCCTCCCAATAACCTCAACCCTCGACTCAACACATTCACGTTTTCTCAAAAACCACTCCGTCTGTATAGACATTGAAAAGCCAGGGGGACAACGCAGCCCTTTTTCAGTTCCATTTTCACTGAAAACAAAACTCACCTCGCCCCCCCCCCCCACACATACATGTTTAATTGCCAACATGTGATATCAAGACCGCTAAAACTCAACTCCCACCAACTCTATGCTGTCGCAACACCCCCCTTACAAGCCACCCTGTCGACCCTACCATAGGCCTTTTCCAGATCCATGAGGGTCCAAAACACATTCTTCCCTTTCGCACAATAACAATGGATACATCACTTGTTGAATTTCAAATGACCGAGAAGTTAAATGTCATAATAACAATCAAAATTTTATTCAAATTCCAACTGCACTCATTTATGTTTGAAAAGGAGTAAATGAATTTACTTAACGGCCGAAACACAAGCAAGAAACAATTTTTTTTAATATCCAGCAGCAGAGTCCACATCGATCGATCACGTAGGTACCATAATTTACCGACAGAGCAGCTGGGCAGTAACTTATACAAACACGGCCACAATATTCTGCCCCTTAAGAGTGCTGCAACATAAAAAAAAGAATAAATTCATATGAAAGTGCTATAAATCGTGTTGTTCAATGCGGCAATATATGCTACAGTTGAGGATTGAAATTGAACGTTAAAAGCAGCAAGCCCTACGCTGGAACATTAGTGCAGCATAATACACACGCCTTGCAGCAGATGATATGTTTATTTCGGCACAAGGGCCGATAAAAATGTACATGTTATAATGGAATATTTAGATTGCATTCCTAGGAGCGAATGTATTACCGGCCCCTATACTGAATACTGAAGGGGGCTATACATAAGCCACCCATCACAGAGACGTGTGTTAGAAACAAGCAAACTATCATAAAGCTGATCCGTATAAATAGGGATGGCAATCGATAAAAAGATTGTATTAGAGATGTATAAAGACGACACGATACCTTTTACAAAAAAACTATTTCTTATTCATTTTTTAATCTCATATATATTTCGTTTTGAAATTACAACAAATTAAAAAAAAACGCTTTGCTTCAGGGATATTCCGTGTAAATTTAGTTCGTGTTAACTCTAGATGAAATTTTTCAGATATTCTTGACTCTATATAAAACGGGTTGTCCATTTAGTTACAATAACTGTCATTCATATAAGAAGTTTGATAAAATTGTATCATAAGGATTGAGAACGATTTTCACAATTTTCAGGGTTGCCTAAAGTAGCAATTCTGATTACAAGCCATCGCACTTTGACTCAATAATACAAACATCCTCTCAGAGACGAGCCAATTCCCTACCCACTCAACAGTCGACCAGATACGAGCCAGCTCCTCTCCTCTAAACAGTCGACCAGATACGAGCCAACTCCCTACCCACTCAACAGTCGACCAGATAAGAGCCAACTCCCTACCCACTCAACACTCGACCAGATAAGAGCCAACTCCCTACCCACTCAACAGTCGACCAGATACGAGCTAACTCCCTACCTACTCAACAGTCGACCAGATACGAGCCAACTCCCTACCCACTCAACAGTCGACCAGATACGAGCCAGCTCCCTACCTACTCAACAGTCGACCAGATACGAGCCAACCCCTTCCTCTCTCAACAGTCGACCAGATACGAGCCAACCCCGTCCCCTCTCAAGAGTCGACCAGATACGAGCCAACCTCCTCCTCTCTCAACAGTCGACCAGGTTCGAGCCAACCCCCTCCCTTCTCAACAGTCGACCAGATACGAGCCAACTCCTTCACCTCTCAACAGTCAACAAGATACGATTCCGTAAAAAAATACACCGCGAACGTATTTTTTATCAAATTCCCTACTGTGACTCAAGCTTGTGTACATAAATAGATGATATATTTATATATTACTAGGACACATAACCAATATTATAATTGAGCTTCAACTATAATCCAAGAAGAGTGCCATTGATTGTATGGGTTTATCTAATTAATAGCATGCTGAATAAACATCATTTAAAGCTGATCCTCTGCTTGAAAAGGAAATGATGCCCCGCATGCACAATAGGACAACATTCCTGATCATAATTTTGAACGCGAGGCTACTCTGTTTGTGGTGAGCAAGAAAAAAATCAAATACAACTATAGACTCTGTGATACACAGTATAGTTCCGTCGCTCTATAGGCTCTGTGACACACAGTATAGTTCCGTCGCTCTACTGACTCTGTGACACACAGTATAGTTCCGTCGCTCTATAGACTCTGTGACACACAGTATAGTTCCGTCGCTCTATAAACTCTGTGACACACAGTATAGTTCCGTCGCTTTACAGACTCTGTGACACACAGTACAGTTCCGTCGCTCTACATACTCTGTGACACACAGGATTGTTCCGTCGCTCTACAGACTCTGTGACACACAGTATAGTTCCGTCGCTCTATAGACTCTGTGACACACAGTATAGTTCCGTCGCTTTACAGACTGTGACACACAGTATAGTTCCGTCGCTCTACAGACTCTGTGACACACAGTATAGTTCCGTCGTTCTATAGACTGTGACACACAGTATAGTTCCGTCGCTCTACAGACTCTGTGACACACAGTATAGTTCCGTCGCTCTATAGACTGTGACACACAGTATAGTTCCGTCGCTCTATAGACTGTGACACACAGTATAGTTCCGTCGTTCTATAGACTGTGACACACAGTATAGTTCAGTCGCTCTATAGACTCTGTGACACACAGTATAGTTCCGTCGCTCTATAGACCTGTGACACACAGTATAGTTCCTTAATTCTTAACACTCGACGAGAGGTAATTAACCTTATTCAACATACCAGAAGCGTATCTCAAAATGTTGAACTAATATCACAACATTCAGGAACGTCATCCATTCACCCAAACTGTGGTCTTCCTCTAGGCCTACGATCATCACCTCCGCTCTCATCATCCTTTCAATCAGTCTCCCACTGTTCATCCTCACCATATGCCTGAACTACCTTAGACCCGTTCTAACTCGAACGTCACATGTGATGGAACTTCAGGGTTGGGATGGTAATAAGTGAGGTGGCAAATGCTGTCCAGTATTTATAACTTCATATCAAGTCTATGGAGACCGAGGAACCCAATTTTTTCGTGTGTTTTTTAAGATGATATTGTCTAAATAACTCACGATCTTCTTCTAAACGACGCACCTCTGTTTGGAGGCAACGTTGTGCCCCACTCGGCCGGCCAGCGCCAACGGTACTGTCACCATTTATGACTTGTGTCAGCCTTCAGCTCATCAATGACTCCTGGTCGGTGTTTATCGACCTCGGCTATAAGTATACAACAAATAGGATCGCAGTGGGTGAAATGCGGCGAGCGAGCGAGCAGGTCAGCCAACAAACCACCTAATGAAATGAGCGCCTTAGAAACCACAAATTCTGCATTCGCTTATAAAAGAGTATTGTAAAAAAAGGGTCACTATTTGGACGAAATCATTCGAAAGACCTCGACCGAAAGTATTTTATATGTTCCTCGCACTTTCATTCAATTATATATCAAGCGGAATCATCAACTTCTCAGAATACAGTTTTTATGCCGTCACTACAAATAAAATGATACGATCCTCCAGCTGTTTATTTTGTAAACTGAATGTTTATGATACAACCTCATCAACGACATTAGTTGTACAGGAAGTCTTCACTTATGACTTCCTTCAGAGATCCCTCTTGCACATCATCGATCTGAACGACATTGATTTATAGGTAGATATAAATTCAAAATACACATCAAAGTTGTGGAACAACTTTACCCCCTTGTCTGCGCAACACATTTACAGTAGGGAAAGAAAATTGATTGGTGGGTAATTCATTCTAAAGAAAAAGACATGGAGTTTTCAAGTTGTTATTCAACGCCATGTGGATTTATGAGGGAACTGTGTCTCAACACAGCTGCTGCAGGCAGTGGTGTCTCAACACAGCTGCTGCAAGCAGTGGTGTCTCAACACAGCTGCTGCACGCAGTGGTGTCTCAACACAGCTGCTGCAGGCAGCAGTGTCTCAACACAGCTGCTGCAGGCAGTGGTGTCTCAACACAGCTGCTGCAAGGAGTGGTGTCTCAACACAGCTGCTGCAGGCAGTGGTGTCTCAACACAGCTGCTGCAGGCTGCAGTGTCTCAACACAGCTGCTGCAGGCAGTGGTGTCTCAACACAGCTGCTGCAAGCAGTGGTGTCTCAACACAGGTATTGCGGGCAGTAGTGTCTCAACACAGGTGCTGCAAGCAACGGTGTCTCAACACAGCTGCTGCACGCAGTGGTTCCTCAACACAGCTGCTGCAGGCAGCAGTGTCTCAACACAGCTGCTGCAGTCAGTGGTTTCTCAACACAGCTACTGCAAGCAGTGATGTCTCTTCACAGCTGATGCAGGCAGTGGTTCCTCAACGCAGGTGCTGCAGGCAGTGGTGTTTCAACATAGGTACTGCAAGCAGTGGTTCCTAAACACAGCTGCTGCAGGCAGTGGTTCCTCAAAACAGCTGTTGCAGGCAGCAGTGTCTCAACACAGCTGCTGCAGGCAGTGGTGTCTCAACACAGCTGCTGCAAGCAGTGGTGTCTCAACACAGCTGCTGCAGGCAGTGGTGTCTCAACACAGCTACTGCAGGCAGCAGTGTCTCAACACAGCTTCTGCAGGCAGTGGTGTCTCAACACAGCTGCTGCAAGCAGTGGTGTCTCAACACAGGTATTGCGGGCAGTAGTGTCTCAACACTGGTGCTGCAAGCAACGGTGTCTCAACACAGCTGCTGCACGCAGTGGTTCCTCAACGCAGCTGCTGCAGGCAGCAGTGTCTCAACACAGCTGCTGCAGTCAGTGGTTTCTCAACACAGCTACTGCAAGCAGTGATGTCTCTACACAACTGATGCAGGCAGTGGTTCCTCAACGCAGGTGCTGCAGGCAGTGGTGTTTCAACATAGGTACTGCAAGCAGTGGTTCCTAAACACAGCTGCTGCAGGCAGTGGTTCCTCAAAACAGCCGTTGCAGGCATCTTGCAAATAAAATATACAGCGAGTTCAAGTGGAGAGCGAATGATAATCATTTCTGTTTGTTATTAATCTTCAATTGTATTTTTTTATTTGTCGCTACTGCCCAGCAATCGTCATGGTAGCGCACCGCGTACGAGTACGCTACTGCCCAGCAATCGTCCTGGTAGCACACCGCACACGAGTACGCTACTGCCCAGCAATCGTCATGGTAGCGCACCGCGTACGAGTACGCTACTGCCCAGCAATCGTCCTGGTAGCACACCGCACACGAGTACGCTACTGCCCAGCAATCGTCATGGTAGCGCACCGCGTACGAGTACGCTACTGCCCAGCAATCGTCCTGGTAGCACACCGCACACGAGTACGCTACTGCCCAGCAATCGTCATGGTAGCGCACCGCGTACGAGTACGCTACTGCCCAGCAATCGTCCTGGTAGCACACCGCACACGAGTACGCTACTGCCCAGCAATCGTCATGGTAGCGCACCGCGTACGAGTACGCTACTGCCCAGCAATCGTCCTGGTAGCACACCGCACACGAGTACGCTACTGCCCAGCAATCGTCATGGTAGCGCACCGCGTACGAGTACGCTACTGCCCAGCAATCGTCCTGGTAGCACACCGCACACGAGTACGCTACTGCCCAACAATCATCCTGGTAGCACACCGCACACGGGAACGCGCACTGCCCAGTAATCGTCATGGTAGCACACCGCACACGAGTACGCTACTGCCCAGCAATCGTCATGGTAGCACACCGCACAAGAGTACGCTACTGCCCAGCAATCGTCACAGTAGCACACCGCACACGAGTACGCTACTGCACAGTAGTCGTCATGGTAGCACACCGCACACGAGTACTGAAACATGTGCAAGTGTACCAGAAAAACATTATTGAAGCCACCCACACAAACCGTACAGAATCAACTGAGGAGATCAGCCCGCAAACGGCCGCGCTTATTGTGAGCGCAAATCAACGCCGGTTCAGGAAAAAAACGATGAAAAACGCATAAAAATTACTACCCAAACATAGGAGGGAGGGAATCTAAAGAAATAGTTGTAATTATATATATTTTTGATATTTCCTGAGGTCTGTCTCAGACAATATTTTTTTCTGAGCTTTACTACGCTGGATAACACAGACTAACAACATACGATCTGCATATCTTGAAAGCTAGACCGGTCGTCGCTCGTAGTCGTAATCCGCCTCAGCCAAACACGTTCATACTGCGGCAGGGCTGAGCCCTTGAAGAACGGCGGAAAGTGGAGGTGGGAAAGCTGAGGCTGCTGTTACAGCTGGGGAGGGAGGTGGGAAAGCTGGGGCTACTGCTTCAGGCTGGAAAGAAGGTGGGAAGGCTGGGACTACTGTTACAGGCAGGGGAGGAAGGTGGGAAATCTGGGGCTGCTGTTTCAGGCTGAAGGGAAGGTGGGAAGTCTGGGACTGCTGTTACTGTCTGGGGAGGAAGATGGGAAAGCTGGGCTGCTGTTTCAGGCTGGGAGGAAGGTGGAAAGGCTGGGACTGCTGTTACAGGCTGGGGAAGAAGGTGGGAAGCTTGGGTGCTGCTGTTACAGACCCGGAAAGTAGATGGGAAGTCTGAATGCTATTGTTACAGGCTGGGTAGGATGGTCGGACGGCCAAGGGCTGCTATAACCAGACGGAGAGGAAGGTGAGGCGATCATTACTCAATAGAAGAAGACTAAGAAGGATTTGATTTGATTTGATTTGAGCCTCATTTCCACCGGGGCCTCAACGTGAGTCATAATAGGCTCCCGCGTAGGGCGCGACCGTCGTTGCTTCAGGTAAGTTCGCATGGCCTCGCGAGCGAGAATGTTAGTCATGCCCAGATGAAGTCAGCACACATTTCAAGTGTGGCACGTTCGCGTTCTAGCGCGTACGAGAGAATAAAGAGTCAACGCGCATCTTCGTAAAATGTTTAGTTATTTCTGTGCGTAATTGGGTGGAGAGACCTCCTCACTTGCACAGGTGTTTGAGGTTTAGACAGCTTCGTAAAGTCCGGTGTGTTTTCCGAAAGCGATAAGCTTTTTACGGTAGGTTGAGTCCGTGAGTAGGCTTTGTAGACTGCACGGGGGAACTAAGAAGAAGAGTATGACAAAGGCTACATGAAGGACAGCATCGGTTCCGTTGCTAGCAGTAAACCGATGCTGTGGCACACAGAAAGGACTGCTTGAGGGCCATCCCGCTCTAGCAACCTACAAACCGCTGCTGTGGCACACAAACAGGATTACTTGAGGGCCTTCCCGCTCTAGCAACCTACAAACCGCTGCTGTGGCACACAGAAAGGATTACTTGAGGGCCTTCCCGCTCTAGCAACCTACAATCCGCTGCTGTGGCACACATAAAGAATTACTTGAGGGCCTTCCCCCTCTAGCAACATACATATACATGCCGGAACTTTTGCTGAAAATTCGGCCGATAAGTGGACGCGGCAGGATGTAAAGGGTTGGGCACTTAATAGTGTAATTAGCTGTAAGACGCTGGGGATGAAATCAAAAAGAGGGTTGCATGAAGGGGCAGTTGTCCCAACTGTGCTCTACGGAGCTGAGTCATGGGGGGGGGGAGAGAGCAGCAGAGAGAAGAAGGTTGAATATTTTCGAATTAAAATGTTGAAGGAGCATGACTGAAGTGACACTGAGAAACAGGAGCATGACTGAAGTGACACTGAAAACAGGAGCATGACTGAAGTGACGCTGAGAAACAGGAGCATGACTGAAGTGACACTGAGAAACAGGAGCATGACTGAAGTGACACTGAGAAACGGGAGCATGACTGAAGTGACACTGAGAAACAGGATCATGACTGAAGTAACGCTGAGAAACAGGAGCATGACTGAAGTGACACTGAGAAACAGGAGTATGACTGAAGTGACGCTGAGAAACAGGAGTATGACTGAAGTGACACTGAGAAACAGGAGCATGACTGAAGTGACACTGAGAAACGGGAGCATGACTGAAGTGACACTGAGAAACAGGATCATGACTGAAGCGACGCTGAGAAACAGGAGCATGACTAAAGTGACACTGAGTAACAGGAGCATGACTGAAGTGAAGCTAAGAAACAGGAGCATGACTGAAGTGATACTGAGAAACAGGAGTATGACTGAAGTGACGCTGAGAAACAGGAGCATGACTGAAGTGACGCTGAGAAACAGGAGCATGACTGAAGTGACGCTGAGGAACAGGAGCATGACTGGAGTGACACTGAGAAACAGGAGCATGACTGAAGTGATGCTGAGAAACAGGAGCATGACTGAAGTGACACTGAGAAACAGGAGTATGACTGAAGTGACGCTGAGAAACAGGAGCATGACTGAAGTGACGCTGAGAAACAGGAGCATGACTGGAGTGACACTGAGAAACAGGAGCATGACTGAAGTCACTCTGAGAAACAGGAGCATGACTGAAGTGACACTGAGAAAAAGGAGCTTGACTGAAGTGACGCTGAGAAACAGGAGCATGACGTAAGTGACACTGAGAAACAGGAGCATGACTGAAGTGACGCTGAGTAACAGGAACATGACTGAAGTGAAGCTGAGAAACAGGAGCATGACTGAAGTGACATTGAGAAACAGGAGCATGACTGAAGTGACGCTGAGAAACAGGAGCATGACTGAAGTGACACTGAGAAACAGGAGCATGACTGAAGCAACACTGAAAAACAGGAGCATGACTGAAGTGACACTGAGAAACAGGAGCATGACTGAAGTGACACTGAGAAACAGGAGCATGACTGAAGTGACACTGAGAAACAGGAGCATGACTGAAGTGACACTGAGAAACAGGAGCATGAAGACAGAGTAGATTCAAGTGTTCTGAAATGGTTCATGCGCATGATGAGGACGAATGAAGAGAGATTGGTGAAAAGAGGGATAAAAACAGAGCTGAGTGAACGTAGACCAATAGGTAGACCGACGTTTGGGTGGATGGAAGTAGGCATTAGGAAAGAGGGCACAAGTGTGGAAGTACCTAAATGCGGGCAATAGATAGCCGTAAGTAGAAAATGATTGTGAATGGATAAGTTTGACGCTGTCCTGATGTACTTTACCGCCTTTGGCGTCGCGTTGAGAAACGGATTGGTCGTGGACGGGAGGGAGAGGGGCAGTCACTATGACGCGGCAGAGGTAAACCAGTTTCGTTGTCGGGCCCTGTTGCTGACACTGACCTCGGACCGCTCTCCTGACCCAGAGTGTACGTGGCGGGATTTCCCGGCCGGACCCATTAGCGCAAAAGAGCCAAGTTTGTTCGAGTGTTAGTGTATGAGAAGAGCGTGAGGTACGCCTTGCCATCGGCCACCCCTTCATGGGGAATCCGGCATAGTGTGTATCTGAATCAGTGTAATTTTATGCGGAAACTGCTGTCATAAATGATTTTCAGTTGAACATCAGCCAATTGACGTGGGCATCAGCCACTTGACGTGATAACTATAATTTTAAAAGGTGATGCTGGCAGTGCTCTTATGAATACTATAATTTTAAAAGGTGATGCTGGCAGTGCTCCTATATTCTGTAGTCGACCAGGGCACTGGTCCTATAAATGCTTTTCATTATTTTGATGAAGGCGCTGCTCCTAAAAATGTTATTCTATTCGTTGATGCCGCCCCTGTTCCTATAAATTTTGTCCTAGAAGTTGATGCCAATACTGATAGGATATTTTTTAATTCGATAAATTAATGTAGGTACTGCTCCCAAGAATGCTGCTCGGTAAGGTTGTGCGATTTCTGTCTGGCTAGTCGGCATTGCAAAATTTTCTTCAAATCTACACCTGTGATGGTCCGAACTAATTCAATCCTATTCTAAATTGAATAAAAACTCAACGAACATAATTACAATTGTATTGTGGAATATCACAGAGGATGATCAAGTTTTAATATTGAGTGTGAGAGTACGTACAACACGAGTGTTATCAAAAATATGAAGAGAAGCAATTGACGGCTTTCATTGAAAAATAAACACCAGATCGTTCCTTGTCAACCGTCGGTACTCACCAGCAAACCATCAGACAACCATCGGGCAACCATTGGTTAACCATCGTTCGACCATCGGCACGCCATCAGTCGACCATCTGCTAACTATTGAATACTCAATCATCTATCAGCCAACCGCCGATCAACCATCCGTCAACCATCGACCGACCATCGATCAACCATCGAAGTAGTATATATAACGACAAAAACGGCAATGAAAAGTAGGGGGTACGAAAACGGCAATGAAAAGTAGGGGTACAAAAACGGCAATGAAAAGTAGGGGGTACGAAAACGGCAATGAAAAGTAGGGGGTACGAAACCGGCAATGAAAAGTAGGGGGTACGAGAACGGCAATGAAAAGTAGGGGGTACGAGAACGGCAATGAAAAGTAGGTATGTGTCCAAAAACGCAAGTCCAAAAACCGTACTACGAAAACCGTACTACGAAAACCGTGCTACAAGAATCGCCCTGGATAATTAGTGACTCTATGTTTGTTATTTTGTGAAGGATTTAGGATATATGCTTTTAGTGAAGGTATTAGATAGATAAGATTTAGGATATATGTTATTTATGAAGGAAATAGGATATATGTTAATTGTGAAGGAATTAGATGTAGGATGGCTAGATATTTGAATCTTTTTATCGAATGTATTAGTTAGGATCTTTGTTATTTGTTAGTGACTCGGACAGGCTGATGCATTTTTTGCTTCATAGAGTTTCCATGAACGGAGGTTTT
>SDVV010008393.1:0-17231 GCA_016164225.1 Gammarus roeselii | reverse complement strand
GTCACTGGCAGATATGACAGTGGCTTGTGTGACTGAGGAACGCAATGAATGTTCGCTGTTAAAAAATGGTACCGTAGGTAGGTAGTCGGAACAACTTGGGGCTGATAAGGCAGTTGGCGGAGATGATAGGGGCTGATCTGACGTTAGCTATAAAAGAATTTAGCGCCAGGGATAGCGACCCCCGCTAAATTCCTGATACTCATCCCTCTACACCATACTGTTAATAACTATAACCTAAAAAATCTTTTTACTTACACAACGAAATAACTAATTTCCCTTCTTATGGCACCACTTTCATGTCTAGTTTCGATGTCACCTCTTTATTCACTGACATCCATTGAGACAAAATTATCGGCATCATATGCTATTTTATCTCCCGCACACATGATTCCTGCCAAAACCTGTCCAATCATAAGTTTAGGGAATTCATAAGCTTTGCATGTAAGGAGTCTTTCTTCTTGTTTGGGGACTTTGCGCTCCAACAGTGTGATGGTGTGAATATGGGCTCCCCACTGGGCCCTACATTAGCTAACGCGCTCTTCTGCTATGACGAAACAATATGGCTGGACACGTGCCCGGCAGAGTTCAAACCCACATTTTATAGAAGATAAGCGGATGATACCTTTGTTATCTCCAACAAACAGTCTCATGCTACCAAATTTTTTGATTATATGAACTTTCAACATGACAGCATCATTTTCACGTCCAGAGACCACTATAATAGTATGAGTACCAGGATTTACAGAAAACCTACTTTACAGGGCTTGTTATGCCTTTTTTTCTCCCATACTACTCTGAAATACAAAATCAACAACATCAAAACCCTGATCCAGAGAGTATATAACATTTCCTTCTAATTTTTAGCTTTCCACCAGGATATAGACTTTCTTAAAAAAATATTCGCTTACAGTGCAGAAATGTAATCAATAATATTTATAGCAAGCCTACCCAAGTACTAACAGCGAACAAAAAAAGTTTTTCTTGTCCTACCTTTCAATGGCTCAAATCGGAACCACTATACGCGACATTACTCGATACCCGTTCAGAGTACTACAGACAAGTGAAATATAATTTAGCCCTAAATAATTCCCCAACCATCGGATTGTAGTTTCGTTCTGAAGATACCGATTTCCGGACGTGCGCTCCGACATCATAAATCGGTTCTCAAGTGATAGCTGCCAAGCGTCTATGTCGGAAGCACAAAAAAGAGATACCGGGGGAGATTGAACCAACATTCAGAAATTTCTAGGAGGACCGGTGAGCCTTTCACCACAACAAAGCACTCGGTCGCGCTCAAATACGCGGAGGACCACAATCATCCATTCACATTCAAACACTTCAGAACCATCGATCAATCACACAGCAGCTTAAACTAACTATTTCTAAATTCCTTCATATAAAATAATCAAGGCCGCCCCTGTACATCCATCAATCCGCTACAAAACTATCTACAGTCCCTAGCAACAAATCAGAACACAACCTACCACGTCCTAACTCAGCTTATGTAGAACCAAGCGCCGTGACTGTCCGTTAGAGATGGTCCGGTACTTCACGGCATGACCCGATGACTTATCTATCGTGACAGTTATCTCGTATTACAAAAGCCCTCTTCCTTACCTTTCTGCTGTACCGCCTATCAAAAAATCTCACTCCCACTATATAGGGTTTCAACTGATGATGGGACTTTGACTCCTGAACGTTTTGCCATTCCTATTCCGAGATCTTTGAGCTTATTCCTCTTCTTAATGCTTATTTTAACTTCCCACTCTCTCTCACTTAGTACCTGAACCCTTTAAAATTGCTTATTGAAGCTTTCGTATACTTTTTCCTGCTAAAGTAGTAGAAGTAGTCGTAGAAGTAGTAGTAGTAGCTTCCATGTTCCACCGGAGTCCCAGCGCGAAGTTAATGCTGACTCCCCCGTAGGGCGGTTGAAGAGTGGCGAAGTAGGTGCAGCGTAGATCAGGAGTAGGTTCAACTTAGATTCGGAGTAGTTTCAACGTAGTCACAGTGGGTTCAAACACAGTTAGAGTAGGTCTAAAGAAGTAATATAAAGTAAATTTGACATGGGTACCAAGTAAATTTGATGCGGCTACAAATAAAATTTGACAGATGTAAATCAAATTTAACGTTTTTACAGAGTAACTCTAACGCGGGTACAGAGTAGGCCTCAAAGTAAGTTTGACGAAACTACAAAGATAATTTGACAGATACAAATTAAATTCAACTTATTAACAGATTAAATCTAACCCGGGTACAGAGTAGGTCTAGTGCAAATACAAATTATACTAAACTCGGATACGAAGTGAATTTAACCTATAACAAATATGCAGAGCAGGTTCATTGCAGACGTAGGTTATGCGTAGAGGAGTGGTAGCAGCTTCCTCCGTTCTCCACCGGAGCTCCAACGTGTTGTCACTGAGGGCGTCTTCTTGTGGCACAACGATCCGTTGATTCTGCACAGCTTCGTGCTCGAAGTTGAAGTAAAAATTCTCAATTATTACGCAGGGAGGACATCGATTTCGGGATCGGAGATGATTCGGACCTCGCTACTTCTACACTACCTCGTAGAGGTCTGTGTGTTTTCCGAAAGCGATCAGTTTTTTCCGGTGTTCCGTTTCTCT
This sequence comes from Gammarus roeselii, assembly GCA_016164225.1. Classification (NCBI taxonomy): domain Eukaryota; kingdom Metazoa; phylum Arthropoda; class Malacostraca; order Amphipoda; family Gammaridae; genus Gammarus; species Gammarus roeselii. The sequence goes on along the minus strand of SDVV010008393.1, from coordinate 14,610 downwards.
GAGCAGGCGTTGCAGGTTGCACGGGGGGCTCGAGAAGGCTCGTCGGGCTGATGCGAGTGCATCACAATCTACTAGTAAGTGTTTCACGCTGATTGCCTCTTGGTGGCAACAGGGGCATGAGGGTGCGTCCTGTTCCATGTCTACGTCCATTAGGTGGTTGATTTTATTTGGGCCTCATTTCCACTATAGCCTCAACGTGAGTTCCATTAGGTGGTTGTGAGTTATCCATGTGATTTCCATGCATAAACGGTTAATGAACACTTGGTTCCTCTTATTAGAAAACCTGGTGGCCCATTCTCCCACGGATGGTTTAACTGCAAGCATCTTTTGTCCACTTTGTTGCCAAGAGGCGTTCCATCATGATGTTATACGTGAGTTGATGACTGGGAACCAGTCTCGGTAATGTATAGAGATGAATTGTTCTTGTTGGGTTGACACTGGCTTAGCGAGGGAATCTGCGCATTCGTTTCCTTTTATTCCCGCGTGTCCAGGGATCCAGCAGAACTCGACCGCCTGGCCCGCCTCGGACATTGTGAATAGGTAGTGTTGCATTTTTCTAAGTGCAGGGTGATCAAAGTGCAGAGTTTTCAGCTGGGTGAGAACACTCAGACTATCTGAAAATATAACACTTTTGGGGTGGCGGTCGCTTTGTGTGATGGAGATTGTCAGTTCGAGTGCGTGTAGCTCTGCAGAGAATAAAGAGGCCTCGTGGGGTATGGTGGCCGAACGTGAGGCCCGTTCGCCGATGGCGGCGGCTCCCACTCCGTCCGTTGTTTTCGAGCTGTCAGTGTATTTATGGCGGTGCTCAGAGTACTGTTCATCGGGTAGTCGTGAGAATTCTCGACCGTGCGTGTTGGTTAGGGTTGTTGCTTTGTGGTACGTCTGCAGATCTAGGTTGACCAGTGGTGGGCTGATCATCCACGTTTGTGTGTTGATTTGAAGTACTCGATAGGAGAATGAAGGCTTGATTGCTTTGCGTCTGATGTTCAGCGAGGTCAGTAAGTTATCCACGCGTAGAGAAAAGGTAGAAGTAGTAGTGGTTGCTTCCATGTTCCACCGAAGGGTGGGCATATGTTCTTCTTAGCCGCAGAGAGGCGTTTATCAAGAATGTTGGTGACGTCACCGAGTGCTGGGTTATTGATGTAGCTCCTTGTCTTGAAATAGTACTGTAGTGAAAGTTTGTCTCTCCGGAGCGGAAGAGGAAGCTCGTTAGCAAGCACGTTCAGAGATTCGATGGGTGTGGAACAGAACGCACCGGTTGTGATACGCAGGGCGTTATTTACTATAATGAAGAGAGGTTCTAGGATGGTTTTGGCTGCTGAACCGTAAACAATTGTTCCATAGTCAATGCGCGAGCGTATTAATGTTCTGAATAACGTCATGCCGGTGTCCATATCGGCTCCGAATTTCATGGATGTTACAGAGAGGATAAGTCCGTTTGCTTTTTTGCAGAGAGTTTCCGGGGCTGCAATATAAGGTTGCCATGTTAGTTTAGGGTCCCATACAAGACCGAGGAATTATATTGATTTTTTTTTGTATACTAGCGGAGTGTTTTTTAGCGTTAAAACTGGTTTTAGGTGTAGGCCGGGCAGGAGAGTCAAGTGCATGCTTTTCGTTTTGGAGGGCGAGAATCGGAATCCGTTTAGGCAGGCCCAGTTCCCGACTAGGTTTAGACTTTTCTGGAGTTCCTGTTGAATAGTTATGAGGCTAGGGTGCCTGTAGCTTATTCGTAAGTCGTCCACGTATAGTGATGAAAGCAATCTTCCGTCGCACGGGAGAATGTCTGCCATCTGGTCGATCTTGAGTATAAAAAGAGTGACTCTGAAGACGCTTCCTTGCGGGACGCCTATTTCTTGCGGATAGGATGGTGATAAGGTGTCGCCTACCTTACCCCTGAAGGTGCGATTTTCCAGGAATTGGTGGATATAACGTGGTAAGTGGCCTCTCAGCTCTTTGCGGTGGATTTGATTTGATTTGGGCCTCATTTCCACCAGAGCCTCAACGTGAGTCATAATAGGCTCCCCCGTAGGGCGCCTTTGCGGTGGAGATCCTTCATGATGCCATATTTCTAGGTAGTATCGTATGCTTTTTCAACGTTGAAAAAAATTGAAACCACGTGTTCTCCTCGAACAAATGCCTGTCTAATGTTATATTCCAGTCTTACAAGGTGGTCCGTCGTACAGTGGCGCTTGCGGCTGTCACACTGGATGTTGTTCAGGCCTGCATGCATATCAAGGTAGTCGACGAGGCGCGTATTTATCATTCTTTCCATGGTCTTGCTGAGAACGCTGGTGAGAGCGATGGGGCGGTAGAATCGTGGGTCGCCGTGGAATTTTCCGGGTTTGGGTATTAAGATGATTGTAGATTCCCGCCATTGATCGATAAAAAATGAGTTTGAGTACAGAGTGTTAAATACTTTTAATAAGTGGTCACGGGCGCCATCTTGAAGATTTTTTATCATGTCGATGTGTACCCGGTCTGGCCCAGGTGAAGTTTCACGTGTATGGTCTAGAGTGCTCTGCAGTTCGTGGAGGACGAAAGGTTTGTTGTAGGCCTCTTTGTTTCTAGAAGTAAAGTCAAGATGTTCGCTTTCTCGCAAGTTTCTCTCCCGTTGAAAGCAGCCGTGTAGTTTGTCGATTGCGAAATCTGGCTAAACGTTTGAGCTAGTTTATTTGCGAACTCCGCGTGGGAAGAATAAGTTCTACCTCCGTCAGAGAGGATGTTAATAGGTCGTTCAAGTTTTCCCTGGATACGTAGAATTTTTTCCCACACCTGGGAGAGGGTAGTGTTAAGATTAATAATATTGACTAATTGAGCCCAGCTTTCACGTTTCTCCTCCACTAGAAGTTTTCGATACACAGCAGATGCCCTTTTCCACGCTTCTCGGTTCCTGGGGGACCGTGCGCGTCGGTAGGCATGGTATAACTTTTCTCGCTTATCTCTTGCTTCTTGCACCCCTCGCCACCATCATGGTTTCTGAAAAAAGGTTGAAGGGGTATATTGGGGAATGCTTGCCTCGGCTGCCGTTTGAAACTTTTCGTATAGTTGGGAGACGATTTCGTGTTCCGACTTGGTTTCGGGGATGTTGTCCATATCGCTCCACGCGATGTGCGCCGAGTATTCCATCCAGCTGGCTTTTCGGTAGTTGAATCGAAGTTCTTGTGGGACAGGGTTTCTTGGTAGGCTGGTGAGAAGCGATATGATGACTGGGTTATGATCGCTGTCGTGTGTTGAAGGCAGAACTCCCCAAACGAGGTGGGGTGCCAGAATGGGGGAGTATATGGATAAATCGAAGGCAGTTTCACTTTCGGAGGTGATTCGGGTGGGTTGTCCGTCGTTGAGAAGGACCAGGTTGTGAGTGCTTATGGTGTTGGCCATTATCACTCCACTGGGGTCTGTTCTATTTATTTATTATTTGCTTCCATGTTCCACCGGAGTCCCAACGCGAAGTTAATGCAGACTCCCCCGTAGGGCGGCGGGGTCTCTTCTAATGCATCCCCATGTTTCATGGTAGCTGTTGAAGTCTCCAAGGAGGAGCACTGGTGAGGGCAGTTGGTTTAGCAATTCGGTCATTAGTACTTCTGAGAGGTCATGGCTTCTTGATGAGTAGATGGATACCACTGTTATTGGCCTTGAGACGCAAATTTTTACGGCGATAGCTTGGAATTCTGTCCTCAGGAGAAGACGAAGGTGAGGTACACTTTGGTGAATCATAAGTGCCACTCCGCCGTGAGCAGTCACGTTGGTGTGGCCTTTGCGGCGGTGTACGATATATTGGGGGATTCTGGGGGTGGCGGTCTCTCGGAGTTTAATCTCCTTTAGGCCAGTCACCAAAGGTTTATGGGTGGCAATTAGGGATGTTAATTCGTCTTTTTTTGTTTCCGAGTCCCTGGCAGTTTCACTGGAGTATTTTGGTGGTCATTTTGAAGGCTGCTCGCACTCTGACCTTGATGATCTTGAGTGGTCACGTGATTTGCTGGAGCTTTTATGGTGCGCGTATTTTTGAGTTTACCCAGGGGTTTCAGGTTGCAAGTGTTCACGGGAGTGTCTGCCTTCGGTGGAAGGTGGTCTGCTGTGGTTGCTGCGGCCGCGGCTGCGAATGCTTTTGTGGGAAGACGAGGGTGTGTGCTCTCTGCTTTTGCTTCGTGAGCGAGCGCGCTCTTCTTCTGTGGTAGCCTTTGTTATCTGTGTGGATAATTGTGTGGAGTGAGAGGTATTTGGGCAAGGTAATATGTCTGGTTGTGCGGAGGTCTTGTATATGAGCTCTTCTAGATAAGAGCTGTCAGCCAGGCCGTGATCGTTCTCGCTGATGGTGTGTTCAAGGGTCGGGCTTGTTTACGGGGGATCTTGTCCCTCGCAGTGATTTCCCACGAATGGAGCCATATCCGAGGCAGGTGGAGGTAGTTCTGGGGTTTGGTCCTAGCGGGCCGTTATTTTGGTGTTGTTACTGATCTTGTTGCTCAGTGGTGCCTGGGTATCGGAGAATTCCCCATTTCTTTGTCTTTTTGTTTTTATAGTAGTGAGCATTGCTGTGTGGTCAACTGCGGGAGATGCATCCATCTCGTCGTCCTCCAGGTCTTTGCATAAATCGTTTCTAGAACTGTGCGTCTCTGGTGCGGAGCCGGACGCTGGGCAGGGTGAGGAAGCACTGCAGCTAGGTAGGAGTGTTGGAGTCTTGTTACGATGTTGTTCTGATGTGTGGATATCGTCGGGGGAGCTTGGTTGGCTCGTCGATTTGACTGCTTTGGCATAATCGAGACGGTTTGGGTTTTCGTCTTTCCAGATTTGGATAGCTCGTTTCCGTGTAACTCTGCGTTCATTTTGTGTGATTGTTATCTCTTTTTGGTCCATATGTACTGGGAAATCTCGGTCGCCTGCCTCATGGATGCATGAGCAGTGGTAGCATTTAGGTTGGCGGACTGTGCAGTCTTTTCTATCGTGCTCGCCAGCGCATCTCTTGCAACGTTGGGGTGTGTGTGGCTGGCAGTATGCGATGACGTGGCCGTATTCTAGGCATTTTTTGCACATTGGGGGCCATGTTGCTACTAGATAGGTTTTGGTGCGTCGTGTCCCTGGAAGGTAATTTGGTATGCAGTAGAATTTGCGTTACGTGATTTTATCCATGTTGCTTGACGAACTTCGGTAACTCCGTTGTCTTCAGCTAGACCTTCAGCGAAAACACTGAGGTCTGTTGTAGGCGTGTAACGGGAGGTGTATATAATCCGTTTGGTATCGTTGAAGGACGGATGCGTTTCAACTGTAACTTTGACTTTATTTATGTGGGTAATCTTTCGTATAGAGTTTCTTTGCTCACGTTCTGTGACGTAGGTCAGGTATTTCTTTCCCTTGCGTTGTATTTCTGTCGGTTTTCCTCCTCGTTGTTCGGTGAGTGACTTCATCATTATAAATGGGTTGGCTGAAGAGGAAACTTTGTTTTCACCACTTTCGATGACTGTTATGAGAAAGTGGGTGGGAATTGGTGCCGATCTCCTCTCCCGAGTAGGAGGGTCATTTTGGGAAGAGCGCATCGAGACTACAGCTTCTCGTCGCCCGACCCCGTGATCTATCTGGTATTGGAGGATCACTTTCTCCCTTTCCTCCTCTGGGCAGTCTCTGTGTCCGGTGGGGTGTCTGTCTACTCTGCAATAAAAGCAGTGATGTTCTTCGGATTGGCATGACTGGGGGTCTTCCCGTTTGTCGTGGTCGTCTTGGGAGCAGTATGAGCACTTTGCTTTCCGTTACAGTTTCCTCTCGTGTGTCCGTATTTCTGGCATTTATAACATCGCATCGGACGTCTCTCAAATGGTGTAACCTTGGTTTTGGTGACAGAAGGGAATGTCCAGTTTTTTTTTGTGGACTAGGGCAGTTAAATATTAGTATTATGGCTGTGGTAGTCTCTCTTCTTGGTGTGATCTTCGGTGCAACCTTTGCTTCGGCAACGCAGTCCTCGTATTGAACGAGTCCAGTGATGTACTTCTCGATTTCTTCCTTCGGGATGTCCTCAACGTAGATCAAACCTGAGCTTGTAGAGAAAGTTGGGTGTGATTCTATTTTGCATGGCTTTTCACAGTCTGTTTTTGGAGAGAATCGTGTCACTTTGAATTTATTAGTTTACTCCGATGGCAAAGCATTTGTCGCCGCTGGTGGCGACGCTCAGGACTGGGCGGCCAGTGGAAGAGCTTAGCTCTTTTCGCAGAGTGCATGGACAAATATCCGATCTGTCATTGGTGTCAAACGTGATCTTCAGGTGTTCTGGAAAGGTAGGACTATTTTTGAACAAGTTGTGTTCATTGAATGGCGTGTATTGATTCCTCCTTGCAGCCCTTGGAGCTCGGTTGGGATTTTGGTGGGGTGTAGAGTTGTCGAAGTTGTCGTCGGATGTAGAGGTTGAGGTGCTTGTGTAAGTTGAGGGTTCTTTAGTTGGTTGTTTTTTTACCAGTTCGTGGATATGGAGAAAAATGGTCTTGACGTGACCCTCGAGTCTCGTTAGACGATCGTCAATTGTGCTAGGTTCTGAGGCGAAAACTTCCGCCTCTCGCTCAGAGGCCGGTCGCTTGGTTCAGCATAATCAGTATTTCCTGGACGTTCTTGGTAAACTCCTCGATGCGGCCGTCCCTCCGGTCGTCGTCCGCCGAGGTATTGCTGGTCATCTTGGCGAAGCTGATGTTCTTCGCCGTTAGAATCTTGGTCTTCGGTGCTCTGGAAGGGATGCTAGTCCCTCCCAAATGGAGTTTCTTTCGACTCCCCATTAGCCCTTTGGTTCGCGTCAGGGGCCTAGGGGCTCACTCTTGCTGGCCTATTAGCTGACTATAGCGATTTTACAGTTAACGTTACACGACCTCAAATATTTAGTCAAAGCAAACGTGCGGTTTAAGGTCCCAGCACAAACTAGGGACCAATTTTGATTTGATTTGGGCCTCATTTCCACCACGGCCTCGCGTGCAAAAATATTAGTCATGTCAAGATGAAGTCAGTACATATTTCAATTGTGTCATATTCGCGTACTAGCGCGTACGAGAGATTAAAGAGTTAGTGCGTATCTTCTTGAAATGTGTTGTTATTTCTGTGCGTAATAGGGTGGAGAGACCACCTCATTTGCACAGGTGTTTGAGGTTTAGACAGCTTCGCATAGTCCTGTGTGTTTTCCGAAAGCGATAAAGCTTTTAACGGTAGGTTGGGTTCATGAGTTGGCTTTGTAGGTCGCACGGGGGATCTAGGAACGCTCGTTGGGCTGCCGCGAGTGCGTTGCAAACCATCAGTAAGTGTTTCACGCTGATAGCCACTTGGTGGCAACAGGGGCAAGGTGGCGTGTTTGGTTCTATGTCGACATCCATCAGGTGGTTGTGAGTTATCCACGTATGTCCCGTGCACAAGCGGTTGATGAACACTTGGTCTTTTCTGTTGGTGAACTTTGTTTCCCATTCTCCGACTGAGGGTTTGACTGGAAACTTTTTTTGTCCACTCTGTTGCCACATTTCCTCTCATCGGGATGTTATATGGGAGTTGATGATAGGGAAACAGTTCCGGTAATGTTTGCAAAAAATTGTTCTTGGTGAGTAGATGCCAGTATAACAAGCGAGTCCGCAAGTTCGTTTCCTCTTATTCCCGCGTGCCCGGGTATCCAGCAGAATTCCACTGCCTGACCCGTCTCTGTCATCACAAATATATTATGCTGCACCTTACGTGGAACTGGATGTCCATAGTGCAGTGTTTTAAGCTGGATGAAGACACTCAGACTGTCTGAGAATACGACGTATTTGGGGTAGCGATAGAGACGGCTAGTTCGAGTGCGCGAAGCTCCGCAGAGAACACGGAGGCCTCTTGTGGGAGGGTGGCCGAGAGTGGGGTGTCCCCGCACACAGCGAAGGCTCCCACTCCGTCCGCGGGTTTGGAGACGTCAGTGTATATGTGGCGGTACTCTAAATATTCTTCCTCGAGTAGTCTTAGGAATTCCTGCCGGTACGCGTTGGTTGGAGTAGTTGCTTTGGGGTAGATTTGCAGGTTTAGGTTGACCGGTGGTGGGTTGATCATCCATGTTGGTGTGTTAATTTGAAGGATTCGGTAGGAAAATGAAGGCTTAATAGCTTTACGGTTGATGTTAAGCGAGGTCAGCAGGTTGTCCACACGTAGGGAAAACGGTGGGCATATATTCTTTTTAACCGCAAAAGGCGCTTATCGGGTATGTTAGTGATGTGGCTGATTGCTGGGTTGTTGATAAGACTTCTAGTCTTAAAACAGTATTTTAGTGAAAGTTTGTCTCGCCGGAGCGGAAGTGGAAATTCGTTAGCAAGCACGTTAAGTGATTCGATTAGAGTGGAGCGGAACGCGCCAGTTGTGATACGCAAAGTACTGTTTGCGATGGTCGAGAGAGGGTCGAGAGTAGTTTTGGCTGCAGATCCGTAGACAAAGACTCCGTAGTCCATGCGCGATCGTATTATTGCTCTGAACAACGTCATTCCGGTGTCCCTCTAGGGACCAATCTGTGCTATATCGGGAGTTCTCAGTTAGTATTCGGTGCGGGAACAATTTCAATTTCCTTCGCAGACTGCACCGGTCAATCGTTCCACTCAAGCACTTCACATTAATACATTTTTCTGTCTAACACAGTAGTATTAGTACTTGTTGCTTCACTTTTCCACCGGAGTCCCAAAGCGAAGTTAATGTAGACACCCCCGCAGGGCAACTGAAGAGTGGCGAAATAGGTGCGGCGTAGATCACGAACAGGTTCAACGCTGACTCCGAGTAGCTCCAACATTGATATAGAATAAGTCCGACACAGACACAGAGTAGATTTAATACAGACACAAAGTAGGTCCAACGTAGATACAGAGTAGATTTACGCGCTTAGTTACCGAGTAGGATCAACCTATGCATAGAGTAGGTTCAACAAAGATGCCGAGTAGGTCTCTGCGCTATTTTTTTTTCTCAAGCATTTTGGGGTTGGAGTGGGGTGGCAGAGGTGTCTCGGGTCCTAAAAGAGCCCGACGAATCTCGGAAGGCCTCCCAAATTCCCCGGGTCTTCAGAGCTCCCAGGGTCCCATCGTCTTAGCTCATCTCGGCTTGTCTCGAATCACCTCGGACAGTCTCGGCTCGTCGCCCGACCAACTCGACTCGCCTCAACATGCTTAGACTGATCTTGCCGTACCTCGACCAGCCTCGACGCAACCCTCGCCTTCTGCGCCAGTAATCCGTGGACTGCAATGGTTACCTGTTCTACTCAAGCATTTCACATACATACATTTTTCTGTGTATGGGTTTTATAGCGTGGGTGGGGGGAGGTATTTGATTTGATTTGATTTGAGCCTCATTTCCACCACAGCCTCAACGTGAGTCATAATAGGCTCCCCCGTAGGGCGCGACCGTCGTTGATTCAGATAAGTTCGCACGGCCTGGCGTGCGAAAATATTATTCATGTGAAGATGAAGTCAGTACATATTTCAATTGAGGCATATTCGCGTACTAGCGCGTACAAGAGAGTAAAGAGTTAGTGCGTATCTGCGTGAAATGTGTTGTTATATCTGTGCGAAATGGAGTGGAGAACCCACCTCATTTGCACAGGTGTTCGAGGCTTAGACAGCTTCGGATAGTCCGGTGTGTTTTCCGAAAGAGATAAGCTTTTCACGGTAGGTTGGGTACGTGAGTAGGCTTTGTAGGTTGCACGGGGGATCTAGGAACGCTCGTCGGGCTGCCGCGAGTGCGTTGAAATCCATCAGTAAGTGTTTCACGCTGATAGCCACTTGGTGGCAACAGGGGCAAGGTGGCGTGTTTGGTCCTATGTCGACATCCATCACGTGGTTGTGAGTTATCCACGTGTGTCCCGTGCACAAGCGGTTTGGGGAGGGGAGCCCGGGGTGCCAGGGTTCAGAGGGGCCTCAAACGAGTCCCAAAGTTTCTCAAGGGGGTCCCTAAGGGTCCTAAGGGAGTCCCAAAGGGCCCCGGAAGGGTCCAGGTGGATCCCCCAAAATCCTCCCAGTCTTCAGAGTCCCCCGGGTTCTCGAAACCCCCGGGTACCTCAAGTCCTCCGGGCCCCGCGAGCACCCCCCACACCCGGGTCACCTAGTCTCAGCCAGCCTCGGTTCGTTTTGACTCATCGCCCCACCAGTCGACTAGTCTCCACTCGCCTCAGCCTGCCTCGACTTGCCTCGTCCCCTCTACGTACTGTGCCGTTCAAGGCTTTCAATCTCCAAGATCAACGTAAACATTTTTTTAACAATTATCCATCAAAAACGCCTAGTAGTAGAAGTAGTAGTAGTAGTGGCTTCCATGTTCCACCGGAGTCCCAACGCGAAGTTAATGCAGAATCCCCCGTAGGGCGGTAAAAACGCCTAGCTGTGCTCGGGCATTTATTGGGCGCCCAGGGAGAGCGCAAATTCTCCCACCGTAGGTTGGACTAGATTATTTAACACATCGCTTAGTTCACCTAGGGCCCCTGCGGGCGTCTAACGATACATAATTTTATAATCAAAACAAAATAGATGACCATGAAAAAAGGGCAGAGAAAAAGAATAGAGCCCAAGCAAGGAGAAATACTAAATACTAAAATAAAGTGTTTATGATCTATAAAATGAATAATCATCCATCCACCCCTAGGCTATTTCAAGAAATTGTAAAACGTCTTCTGAACTCCCTGTGCCCTACGTTTTGACTACTCCATGGCAAATCAATTGCACCATCATAACCACCCAGGTATCCGGGAAAGTTTTGTATATCTTAGGGAAAAGATTTGATTTGATTTGGGCCTCATTTCCACCAGCAAGCGCAGAGTGAAAAAAAACACTTATTCCCACAATCACAAACAGGAGCTCTCGCAGAAGTATTCTTTAATCATTTTATACGACAGAATTGTGGAACGGTAAGAGGAAAGAAAGGGCAAGTTCATCATGGGCTAAAAACTGCTCAGATTTATAGCATCGCACTTATTGGTAAAGGGGATAGCGTGGGGAGGGGGGCAGAAGTCCCCTGGGTCCCGCAAGAGCCCGATGAGCCCCGGAGGGCTACCCAAGTCCCCCGGGTCCCCCGAGCTCCCTGGGTCCATCGAGTCCCCTCGCCTCAGCTCATCTCGGCTTGTCCCAAATTATCTCGGCCAGCTTCGACTCACCGCGACCAAATCGATTTGTCTCAACATGTTTCGACTGACCTCGACGCACCTCGACCAGCCCCGGCGCGGCTACCCCTCTCCGCGTCAGCAACGTTGTGGACTACAATAACCAATTTCTCTACTCAAGCACTCCACACATATTCATTCCTCTGTGTATGGGTTCTACAGCGCAGGTAGGGGAGAGCAGAGGTTCCAGGATATAGAGGGGCCTCAAGACGGTCCCACAGCTTCTCATGAGGGTCCCACAGGGTCTCAAGGGTGTCCCAAAGGGTTCCAGAAGAGTCCAAGTGGACCCCCTCAAATCCTCCTGGGAGTCTACATCAACAGGCGAAGTTGATGTAGACTCCCCCGAAGGGCAACTGAAAAGTGACAAAGTAGGTACAGCGTAGATCACGAGCAGGTTCACCACAGACTCTGAGTAATTCCAACACAGACACAGATTAAGTTCAACACAGACACAGAGCAGATCTAACACAGATACAAAGTAGGTCCAACGTAGATACAGAGTAGGTTGAACGCATAGTTACCGAGTAGGTTCAACGTAGTAGTAGTAGTTGTTGTTACACTTTTCCATCGGATTCCCAACGCGAAGTTAATGCAGACACCCCGCAGAGCAATTGAAGAGTGGCAAAGTAGGTGCAGCGTAGATAACAAGCAGGTTCAACGCAGATTCCGAGTAGTTCCAACATAGACATAGAATAAGTTCAACACAGAGACAGAGTAGATCTAACACAGATACAAAGTAGGTTCAACGCAGATTCCGAGTAGGTCTCTGCGCTAACAATTTTTTTTCACTCAAGCATTTTGGGGTTGGAGTGGGGTGACAGAGGTGTTACGGGTCCCAAAAGAGTCCGACGAATCCCGGAAGGTTCCCCAAGTCCCCCGAGTCCCTCGAGCTCCCCGGGTCCCCTCGTCTTAGCTCATCTCAGCTTGTCTCGAATCACATCGGACATTCTCGGCTCGTCGCGCGACCAACTCGACTCGCCTCAACACGTTTCGACTTATCTCGACGCACCTCGACCTACCTCGACGCGGCTCTCGCCCTCTGCGTCAGTAATCCGAGGACTGCAATGGTCAACTGTTCTACTCAAACATTTCACATATATTCATTTTCCTGTTTAACACAGATACAAAGTAGGTTCAACTCGGATACAGAGTAGATTCAACGTATAGGTACCGAGTATGTTCAACGTAGACACATGGTAGGTTCAACGCAGATACCGAGTTGGTCTCTGCGCTAACAGTTTTCTTCCCTCACGCGTTTTGGGGTTGGAGTGGGATGACAGGTTTCTCGGGTATCGTTTTGGGGTTGGCGTGGGGTGACAGGTGTCTCGGGTAGCGTTTTGGGGTTGGAGCGGGGTGACAAGTGTTTCGGGTCCCAAAAGAGCCGACAAATCCCGGAGGGCCCCCAAGTCCCCCGGGTCCCCCTCCTGGTCTTCCGAGTCCCTCGGGCTCCCGAAAACCCCGGGTCCCTCAAGTCCTCCGGGCCCCGCGAACACCCCGCCACTCACGGGTCACCTAGTCTCAGCCAGCCTCGGTTCGTCTCGACTCATCGCCCCACCAGTCGACTCGTCTCTACTCGCCTCAGCCTGCCTCGACTCGCCTCGTCCCCTCCACGTGCAGTGCCGTTCAAGACTTTCGCTCTCTAAGATCAACGTAAATATTATTTCACTGTTTAGCCGTCAAAACACCTAGCTGTGCTCGGGCATTTATTTGAAGCCCAGGGAGAGCGCAAATTCTCCCACCGTAGGTTGGACTAGACTAACTAACACACCGCATAGCCCGCATATGTGTTGTTCATATATTGAGAATTCTCTGCTCTCACTAAAAGAGCTTACCTATGTTCTCAAAGTAATTTCAGTGAAAAATAATTTCCTTATCCCTGAAAAAATGATCATATTAAACTCTGACAATAAATGTTTCAGTACACACATGAATAAGGAATACTTGCTCGGTAAAATTGGAAGCAAGCCCAGGATGCACAGCAAGGCTCTAAACCAGTCCATTCGGGCTAGAAAGTTTCCAGTTTGCCTGCATAAACTCCCAAGTTTAAAATAACGGCCAACAGTTTTGTAGGATTGGGTCAATTTTCTTATCTTATTGTGTTGCCCGGAAAACTTTGTTGCACGCTCTACATCATCATCAAGCCGACGTGGAAGATTGGTGCATCGCGCAACGAATAGCGCGTAGTTGACATTCATGAGGCTTGTAAGGATCAAAATAACAACGTTATTTGGGTCTTTTATAATTGATACGGAAAATTTCCAACAAAAGGATTTAAGATGAAATTAAATGTAAATGATATTGCTATGAAAAATTTACGATCCTCCCTAAGGATAAATTTATAGCTGGTTGGAGTGTGAGAGATATGAACGAAAAACGGTAACGATTGTCAAATAGCTAGTGAGGCTACTGAATTTATGTACTGTGTCAGGCGTGGTACCGACTTAGTGGCGCAGTGTTTGCATTGTTCCGCTGTATAATAGCAAATAAAACTAATGATGCAATTGATGATTTATCAGTTTGTCATGTGTTGTCGATAAGTTGTACGTGAGAGTTCTGATTGAAGAATGCGATACTCAACGGACGGCGCAATGGGCAAGGAGTTTCTACGCACAGCAAAGAAGGTGTCAGAGTGGGGAGCGAGTTGAGTGATTGGTTCACAGTGAAAGTGGGTCTTAGACAAGGCTGCGTTATGTCTCCTTGGCTGTTCAACGTCTTCATGGATGGAGTGGTCAGGGAGGTGAACACAAGTGTAATGGGTCGTGGCTTAGAGTTGTGGGAATCGAATGGATGAAGTTGACAGTTGTGTCAGTTACGGTTTGCGGATGATAAGGCAAGACGGTGGATTCGGAGGAGAAGCTGTGTAGGCTTGCGTTGGAGTTTGGTAGACTGTGTATGATAAGGAAGCTGCGAGTTAACGTGGTTAAAAATGAAGTATTGAGATGTTCGAGGAATGTCGATGTGAGCAGAATTAGTGTCCTCCTAACTGGAGAGCTAATGAATGAAGTTCAGTGTTTTATGTATCAGGCCTCCCAAGTCGAAAAGACTGAACTAGTGAAAACTGACGTGTAGTTGCCGAAGAAAAATGGGTGAAATGGGGTGAAAAGTGGAAATGGAAGCAGGGGGCAGTTTTCCCAACTGTGTTCTACGGAAGTAGTTACTATGATTGCATTTTCAAAAATGCAGTTCAGTTTTTCGAACAGGGGTGCATTTTTAAAATTGCAGTCATACTTTTCAGAAACCCCTACGGTGTTTTGCACGCCCTATTTCACGGTCTCCCAGGCGCGAATCGGCCCTGGTGATTGTTGGTGATTGTTTGTGATTGTTTGATTGGGAAATTTGGTGTAGTATCATGTAAATATAGGTAAGTATCATTGTATGAAATAATGCTAGAGTTTACTGAATTGCTTTGGCATATCCGCAAGAAATGATGGCTTGGAACATATCGGTTTGGCTGTATGTGTAGGGTTTAATTCTTTTGAAAAGTATAGTTTGAAATATATATATTT
>SDVV010008392.1:0-17231 GCA_016164225.1 Gammarus roeselii | reverse complement strand
ATGGAGTAAGTTACAAGTACACAAAACATACTACCTAGTAATTGAAGGTACAGAGGTATACGAAACAAACACATGCCTCAACAGTAAATTATTACGTAATAAGGATTCAGGAACAACCATTTACACAGCCATGTGACATTTTCAAGCTCGAGGAATAAATGAAAATTATTTACCAGAAATCATCCAGCAACTATGTTGGAAGCACACACATGGAGGTCTACGACGAAACATTGCACCGATGTTGTTTTTGCGGTTTGAGAGCAATCATTCTGTGCCAACTTGAATATAAAAGTAGGATAATATACAGACAACTTAGCGGTGTACAATTCTCACCGAAAACTTACAACCCTGAGATTAAGAGGAAAATAGTATAGCTAATCGCTACAAACTACAAAACAAGGTAATCATTTACTAACCGTTTAATTCTTTCCTTTATTAACAGTCGAATTTACCTTCGAATTGCTGATCATGATAAATAAGGTTCCAAACTGTGCATTAGGTTTATTTTCTTGTCAAATTTGCACACATGTGCCGAGCTGTACCACCTTCTTGGTCATAAGCCAGATCATTATAACTGTCAGGGGCCAAGTTCGTTATTTTTATCACAAAATATAATAATTTTGAGTCTGGGAAATATTCTACGTCTTCATCAGGGAACTAGGCTAGAGTTCGGTAATCGACCTCACAATTTGGGCTGCCTTGAACAAAAAAGTAGGTGGCTTAACTATGAAAGTGTGTTTTGATTTTGTACAGCAGAGCTGTTCCACGGGTACTCAACTGTAACGGTTTTGAGACACCCTCATCTATTGAATATCTGCTATTCCCTTTCTTTTATACACTGCATGAAATGTCCGTCTGCGTGTTCTGCTGGAGGTCTGAAGGTGTAGCTATAGGCTAAACCTAGAGATTTCTGGTGTTCTACAGTGACGTGGTAAGCTTCGGTTGATGCCTTGCTCGCTATAGAAACCCCGTGGCCACATTGAACACTGTGGTACACGGGTGGCGGGGAAGGACTTGAATCAAAAGTGCCTCCCTGATCCCTCGCATTTTCGCAGCTACAAGTCTGGACTTCTTATTATGTCTCGGCAGCGTGGAAAAGCACATCCTGAACATGACTCGAAGGAAATAAAGGAAAGAAAGAGGTCCAAACCAGAACAGGAGCTTCCATCCTCTCTACCCAATATAAGTTGAGTCTATTGTGCTCTTGTGTATTTATTCCATACCTGAGTGCAGACCAAGTTTTGTCACCCAATTAATGTGTGTCTTTCCAACTAGGAGGTACTCCAATAAGTTCATCGATATACACGTACCCTGTAAAGCCTTGAATGGGCAAGTTACGGTTGATCACTTAGGAGAGCGTCGCCTCGGCTTTACCACGACTGGTGGTGCCAATTAGTATATATCCTGGCCCACCACTTTCCCAATCTATAATTGTGATATGGTTTTTAACTCAACTCTTCCTGACTGTTTTGCAGCTTCGATCAATACTGGCAATATATCCAGTATATTTACTCACTGAAATATTTAATCCACGGAACATTATTCGACATTTTATTGCTGGTTACAAATGGTCAAGAAGCATCAGCCCTCAGGCAACCTCTATAACGAGGCGTTTTGCCTTATGTTTTCTTATATCGGCGCGAACGGTCTCACAGTAACCCGAAGCTGGTTAAGTTCACATTCGCGGAGCGACATAGATTCCGAGGTCACAATTTACAGCCCTCGTGCTGAACGGATCAGTCTAACAAGAACATTATGATGCCGATTAGCGCTATATACAAAACTCAAATGCCTATCTAATTCATAAGCTCTTCATTATAGGAATATTTGGACCTTGAATGATTGTTTTAGTTCATCTTAACACCATTCAATAGTTTATTGAATACTGCACATCTTCAGCGATTATAGTTTAGCCCAACATTAGCATTGATGATCCTGTTATTTTTGGGATCACATAAATGAGCTCGTTTGAGGTGACGCATGTGAACTTTGCCCTGACGGCTATTCAACCCCGGAATAAGTACAGCATAAGATGACACGACTGTGAAGAGTTGGGAAACACACGTGAACCTAAATCCCATAGGGCGAAACGCCTCTGGCGGTAGAGGGCGGTGTCCAAACAATCTGTTCTCCTAGCGTTCCTTGTTTCTTCCTGAAAGGGACATTTGTAGGTCAAATATACAAAAATACGCATTAGGAGGTCAAATATACAATGCTAGTTAGTGTAAAAGTGGCTTAGACTATCAGTCAGTATTTACTAGAAAACATTCAAAAGAAAACTGATTAGGAATAGCATGCGTGTGAAAGATACGGGTTGTCTAAAACAGTGATGATTGTTTACGACTGTACAAATTCGAACATTTTCCTCTCTAATAGCAAGAACAGCGATTGCAGCTAGCTGTACCGTCTGATGAATTCCTTGATGAATGGCAGCTGGTCAACAGCGTTGAGACTCGACGTGAAATACGAGCTAGTATGAAGCAAAACAAAAATGCATGTATGCTTTACGACGATATTTTATCCTTTACGTAAAATCTCTGGGATGATACTTAACTTTATACTGACAAATAAATGAAGAAAGAATGAATTAAAGAAATAAATACGTAGCACTAGTGATCCAAAGCAATTACAATTATATTTAGGATCAAAATTTCACAACTTAGAATGATATTAGTGGCTTGAAAAAATATTTGGAAGGTAAACTAGATTTGTACGAATATTAGAACACGCCTTCATTTAAGACGTGCACCTTACAGAGTTACGTATTCTGAGAAGGTTCGGGCACATGGTGAGGGTGGATGATACGAGATTGGTGATAAGGCTGAAGAAATGTGCAGTGAGTAGGCGTAGGCCTATTGGTAGACCAAGTTTGGGTAGATGGAAGACGTGAACAGGCGTTAAGCAGGAGAGACAAGTAGGCTCTCTCGCAGGTAGCGAGAGAGTGTGTCTGTCCGAATACACACCTCCCACTTTGATTAACAATTATCACTCATTCTTAACCCTTCTGTTGTTCGAATGATAAACGTAATACACATTTTTAAAGGTCTCACACAAGATCAGTATTTGGGTAGGTAACCTGATCCGTTTCAATAAGTTCCGTCATTGCACGCATAGAAGACAGTGAGACAAATTGGATCACTATACCTGCACATACATGGGTAAATGTTATCATTTTTAACTGCAAGTATCCTTTTTTATAAATTGAAAAAAAATCCTCCCTATTCTACCAAATTGTTTGTACTCATCGTATTACCATATTATAGCATTTTTAATAACTATAGATCCCTTTGAATATAAATTCAGCGCTGGTTTATATTATTTGTATATTTTTCTTACAATACAGCTACCATATTATTTCAAACCGTTATGAATCGACATTTTATCTCCATGTGTGTCCGTTCTCGATCTCTCCTACTCTTCATGTTCTCTAATTTCAGCAAAGACTCATCACTCTCTCCCCCTCCCCCGGTTCATCGACACCATCTGCAGGAAGCTAAAACTGAGTCGTCCAGGTGGCATCACCAGGTGGATGACCATCTACGCATACGTGGACGATATCCTTGTAGAGGACAGGGGACCCAACTAGGGTCATTAACTTACAGCAGCGCATATTGTTAAAGTGGCCAAACAAAGGAGACCTTACCTTTGGAAACTAACACATTGGAACAACCAGCGGTAGCATTAGTACAATAATAGATTTAGAGTTTGTATATGAGCTCAACCCAATAGGCTGATGGCAGCACCCAACCTAGTGTTGTCATCCATAACTGGAACCGAGTGAAAACGGGTGAGCATCAATTCACTCTTATTTACGAGTATTACTGTCATAAGTGTAAAATTACTAACTCAGTGTCTAACAGAACATCATACTACAGATTTTAAACTTGTTGGTGGCAAGGTACTTTTGCGATCTGTGCTTCATCTAGGCTGTGCCAAAATTTACCAAACTTGAAGTAAGGCAAGTACTGACAACTCGAGCTTTTGAACCACTATCACACGGAACCGCTAAATACCAACTTTGACTGTAACCACAATTGTCAATATTGCCCAAAATATCATGTTTATCAACGTTTTTCAAGTTTCTCTATTAAGTTGCAAACCAATTCCGCACTTTAATTAATTGTATGAATTGACGCAGATGTGGTGTGGCAGGTGGGCCGTGTAAAAAAAAAGTTATATAGAAGCAGGCAAAAACTGCGGAACTTTGGTAAAAAAATAAATATTTACGGATGTTCTATACAGTATTGACAGGAAGACTCTCGTAGAACTCTTAATAACAAAATAGGTCTGCCATGCCAGTCGGTAAACAAGGCAAAAATTCCAGCTGACTGGATCTGTCCTCCCTTTCCGAAATTATCTAAATTACTGTTCGTAAGTATATAAAATATAAATTAATATTTTGTTGGTTAGCTTCTTGCGTTTCTGTTGTGGCGACATTCAAGGATCTGAGGCACCACGGCAATTGTCTGGGGTTGAGGGTTGATATTTGGGAATTTGTAATAATTGAATTGATTCCAGCCATTGCTATTTCATGATTGAATTTCTTATCATTAAACATTTGTTCTCAATAATTAAAGTGAACTGTTTAATATTTACTTGAAGTCAATAACTAAACTCAAACGCATATATAACAAACTATAGATAAAGCTGATCTCAGTCACGCCCCATATTTAAAACCTTCCCTTCATCTAAAGTGAAGAATTTTCACCAATAGAGGGCACGCCTGTATGATTATTGCGATCTGTTGAACTGAGTTATCAGTAACGACTAGTACAACATATAACTTCTTCAACAGCTCCGCAGCTGGCAAGTGGCCTACTTCCCATTTGCAAAAAGCGGGTGAGCAAACAAATGGGACATCATAGAGATCCTACGTATTAGAATTTCAGAATCAAGATGGATTTTGTGATGAAACAAGACCTGTATCTAGCAAATCTCAGCACAAGAGTGCTCTACTCGTGTAGTCCATGGTACCCAAACCAAAGGCTTGGGCTCCAGTTGACAACATGCAGCTGACCAACATGTGACGAGAACCTACGACCACCAGTCATGGACCTAGAGGACAAAAACACTGCTCTCCCTGCCAATGGATTCAGGTCATACCAGTCCGTGCATAGCGGCACATTTGTCATTCATTATTAAACGGATAAGTTTTAGCAAGTACCCTGAAATAGTAAGTACTGATAAACTTCTATATCTAAGTTGCTGCTACTATAACAGATGTAATAGAGTACTTAAGTATCTCCTCATCCTCGTCACGAACGAAACACTCTTCAAGCAACTAACTCAATACGACATACTCATCAGCCTCTTCAAGAGTGATCTGGGCAAGCCGCAACACACGTAAGTAGTTATAAGTACTCCTATACGCGGATGAGCGATTTGGACAATGTAATGGTTAGGGTATATCTAATTACTTTGTGTATCCGTGTTAGCAACTTTGTAACTCGGACATTTTGATTATTAATTACTTATGGTCAAGTTAATTACTTTTGGCGTAAGTTAATTACTTTTTTGGGGACCTTAGCTAATCGTGAGTCAGATAGCAGGCCTAAGAGGCTTACGGCTGGCTTACGATTGGCTTACGGCTGGCTTACGGGTGGGCTAACGGGTAGGTCTTCAGCCCCCAGCTTTCGAATATATATTTGGGAAAGTTTTGTCACTATGCACATTTATATTTTATTGTATTTTGATGTTTATTGTATGTGTGTACGTTTCTTATCCTTTAGATCGCTGTATTGGGTATGTTTTGGTCAGTTTTGTGGTGCATTATATATTTTTAATGGCAGGAATATACTTATTTATACCTCATTATTTTTTTAGAGAGGTGGGTGTAGAGGGCCCCTAGGCAAATGTTCAGTACGCCTCTGGTATGTTCAGTCATGAGTTTTGTTGAACACTGTTCTTTGTCTTAACAGTAATTTCCACGGGTGATTGGCCATTATTTCTATGTTCTGAGTGTCTGTATCATTATTTATTCATGTTTGGATTATAATTTTAGATATTTTTCTGTATATAACATGTTTGTATTCATATCTAGTTGGGGTATAATTGACTCATTCAATAGCTGCTTAGTGGGTTCCTAGTGGTTGAATTTGGATTTTTTTGTTTATATCTGTATTGCACATATTATTTGCAGGAATAGTGTTGTAGAAATGTTTTTTAACTCGATTTGCAGCCTTAGCGTGCGTTCGGCCCTGCTTGGTACCAGCTTGACGTGTGGATTTTGGGCAAAGTTTTTGTTTTCCATCTATATATTTCATATGTGTATAATATCTTTTGTAATAGTATGGTATAATAGTTTGACAGTTGGCGGGTTTACGTATATATTTCTGCGAATGCAGAGGCTTGGCTACGTGATTCTGTCTACTCCATTACGCACTATCCAGTTTTGAACCTGATATATCGGTGACACCATGTATCCGCATGTTCCAAATGGACCGTTATCAAGCGTATTTAGACTTTTCGTGAAGTCCTATCTCGATTTTTTGTATAGTGAGTATTGGTTGGATACCCTATAGCGAGAGTAGCTGAGCGATATGGATTTATTGTAAGTTATTATATTGTGTTATGTATACTTAGAAATGATCGGTTGATATATGTTTAATTTGTATTGTTTTTAAAATTTTGAATAGTTATCTCATACAGTTATAGGAATTTTTAGGCTATTTTAGGTTTGCATCTCCCACGTAGCACAATATTTCAGGCATAATTGGTCGGTTATTGCATCATTTTGGTATTTTGTTTGTATATATATGACATTCTGTTACGATTAAGCCGTGGTTACTTTAGTAGAGAAGATTTAATTTAATCCTGTTTTGGACTGAGTTGGAGAATAATTTCATCAGATTTGTATATACTATAGCGTGTTCGTGTAGAAGTATTCCACATGATTTACTATAGGTTTCAGTTATGTAAATCAGTCACATGTCTTGGCAACTTATTCACGTTAGTTGTTTGGTAGGTTACATGCTAGTTTTTTCTCGCACATCATGGTTTTTGATGTAAGTTTTGGGTATGGCAGAGAATTGATCATGTTATTTTATTATAACTTGACCGTTGAGGTATATTTCATTCAGTTTTGTATGTTCTCTGTAGAGTTTCCATCTTCGATGCATGGTATTTGATTTTTTTTAGAACTATAGGAATATTAGGATATATAACGTTTGAATCTGCAACGTCGAACTTCATTTCAGGGGTAATTTAGCTAGATGGTGTATCATTTTACTGTTTTATGTATATTTTTTACGTCTTGTTACAAAGATTGACATGGATATTATAGGTATAGAAGATTAGATTTGTTACAAGCTAGGTCTTGTTGTTAGTTTATCGTATATTTAATGTAAGAACATACTTCAATGTTTAGGAGGAGTTAGAGGACTCACAAAGGCAAATGCTCGTTGCGTATATGTCTATTTGTATAAGTAGACCAATTTACTGCGATGGATACCCTCGTATATTACATTTGTAATGTTTATTATGGCAAAGTAGAGAAATGCTTAGTCGTTTTATTATTGTTGTATGATTATTTTCCATGGAAATCATAGGAATATATGTTCATGAGGTGTAAATCCGTACTAAATATCGGGAATTTCCGTCATTAAACCCTAGCAAGTGTGTAGTTGAACGTTTTAAAAGACGATTTACTGAATGGATGGGTCCTGGTGTAGAGGCGGGTTTCACTCCTTGGTATTCATTTGGAGTTCATCCAATTGAACGTGAGCTTGTAAGTTCTTGTGGATGTTGGTCTTTAGTTCCATGGGTTTGTTTGAGAGGTTTTGCGACAAGCTGCTGGTCATTGTAGTGATTTACTTGGGTCGTCAGTGAACAGAAGCCCAAATTTTATGGTCACGCTCTTTGTAACTCGTGTCAGGCCCATTCTTGACAACTGTACCCTGTGTATGGATTCTTGGTTATATTCAGGATGTGACTTTGATGTTCAGAGATAATGGACTAAACAGATGCATGGGATGTCTAAGGTATTGTACCATGACTGGCTGTTACCTTTCAAATTTGCTATATAACAGGAGTAGCTTGCTGAGATGTGACCTAATAAAGCATTGTAAAATTTGTTGTTATGACCCAGTGGGCATTGATTTGTCCTACTAGAGACATAGTATCCTAGTAGGTTTTGGAATTTGTTTTAGACTGAACGGGAATCGTAATAAAATAACTTTATTCCCATGAACTCAGTGTTTGTTTTACTGTCAGATATTTTCGGTATGGCTTATATGTTAGTATTCGATCTTTGTTCTGTTCCAGATCACATTAGGAGTTACCGTGCAGGATTATTCCTATCAATTACAAGATCGGTAATGTATATCGGCGTCACGTGTTGATCGACCGACCATACACTTTTCCATATTGATGTAAGATTTATCTTCTGGGGTATGGTAGGATACACTGTATATCATAGTTAATTAATGTTGGTTAGAGTAGAGCAGAGAAACTTCCTTAGCTATTTGTTTGCCGTAATACGTTTTGAACGGTTATCATATGAATATAATTTGAATCAGACATAATTCCCCTAATTTGATGTAATGTTGGGCATAAATTTATCTTAATTGCCTGAAGTGGTACGAAATATTGGTATATTTTTAACTCTTGACAATGGATCTGTGGTACCGTTTTAAGTTGTCTTGGAGATCTAGTCTACTGGATTTGTATTGAGCGTTAGTGTTAAAATGATCCATCAGTTTATTGTAGATCTGAGTTATATATTTCGCTCGCGCACCTTTACTAGATGCTAATTCCCACATGTCATATTTTCATCATTATATGTTGACCGTTTGAAGTTATACAGTTTTAATGATTGCTTGATTCAGGTTTTGTTATGAGATTTCATTGAAATTCCTAATGTCTGACTTATTCGAGCATTCACTTTATCCACTTTTATATTTATACTATAGATTTGTGATGCAAGGGTCGCAGTCAACAAAATCTATTATATAAATAAATAACGATCAAGGTACATAATTAGGGATTTTTATATCAATGTAAGACATCATTTTGACCACGCCTTTGAACTGGAGCAGCAACGAGTCTATGTCCGAGTAGACGAGCGAAACGTTGTCACCGTAGCGTGGTTTCAGTGTATCATAAAATAAGCTGTTGACTTTCGCTTTAGCTTTTTCAAGCACATAGAATCCAACTTGGAGTGGATGTACCATTTGGTCATTTTTTTGCTTGAGGATCATGTCTGTTTCGGGACCGATGGCGTAGCAGTTTTTCAGGAGGGGGTTGGCAGCATGTTTTCGGAACTCGTTGGGGGTGCATACGACCTTCGCCTCTAGACTTCTGTTGAGGTGATTGAACAATAGCTTGCCGTATATACTATTTGAGAGTAGTTTGTACAGGGTCTTTTCGAAGAAGTTCGTAGACTCCTGATGTTTTTGGATATTTTTCATGATTAACGGCTCGAAGACAGGTTCGATAAACCTTGGTGATTTCCAGTCCTTGCCTGAGGAGTACTTGAAGAAGTTCTAGGACCACGAGGTAGTTAATTTGAGGTAGATGACTAGCATTCAGTTTACGATTTGCTTGTTTTCGGTTTTTGAGATGTTTCGAGCCACCCAAGCGATTTTTTGTGAAGGGTGAAACATCGTCCAAAGTAACCTCTTTATGATGTAGCAGTAGTGGCAGCTCGTTTGTTTTTCGAGCAACTTCATCGCTGACTTGGGCATATATACAAACAATGTGCGTGTACTCGTCAGAACAGTCGGGGTTTACCAAGTCGAATGCTTGAATTTCTTAAGGTGTGAGCTCGAGGATCTCGCCAGTGATGCGGGGCTCGCTCAAGCATCCACCATAAAGACTGTTAAAGTCCCACATTGCTGCTAAATACAAAGGTAGTTTAGGGTCATAGTCTTTAAATCGGGGATGGTTTATCTCGGTAAGACCTTTCGTCAACGTCACGAATCCGCCTCGTGTAATTTTACAATCAAGTTCAGGAGATCGATATCTTTGACCAGCTCCAGTTTCATCTTTCCTTCGTAGAGAGCAGCTTGCATTGCAAAGCCAGAAGTGCTCACAAAATGGACGGGATTCAGGGTGTAGTCGCGTGTCATGGTCTCCCTAAACTCTTGGAAGACTTCGGCCAGTTGCAACGAGTCGATGAGCAGGTAGATAACCATGTAGTCACGCAAAGTCTTACAGTTGGCTGCCTGCTTCATTTCAATAACATCAGCACAATCAGAGTCCAAAATTCCTTTGCCTCGTAGTTGACTGTAGAAGGCTTGTTGCGACGGGATGTCTGTTTGGTCCAGTACAGAATCCGATGTGATAGCTTCATAGCAGAAATGACCTTTTCGAGTAGCGAAGTCTAGAACCTTGTCACTGTACCAGAGACTTGTGAGATGGGATTTCAGGAGCAGCATGTCATGACCGCTATCTCTAATTTTTTTGGCAAGACTGTTAAAACTCGAGTTGAGGAACAAAAACGTGTCGATGAACTTGACACCGTACTTTTTCGTGTCATTGTTTAAGTAGACAGAGGTGCTGAACATTTTATCCGACTGTTTTGGTAACACATTTATTTTTGAGAAGTTAGTGCCATCCAATCCTCTCAATATGAAGCGCATATCATAAGCCAATGCATTGTGGGCTATACATGGCCTATAGCGAAAATTCTCCGTGATTCTGAAGTTGCAATTTAGGCACAGAGCGGCCAAGTAGTTCCCTGATATCACTTCTTTACTGGGACCGAAGACCCTCTCCACGTATTGATTATGTTGGCGAACTCGGCTTTTACCATTTTCTCCAGAAGCGTCCCCACAGCACTCACATGTTTTGCTTTCGCAATATTTTATTATGTCTTGTTTGGTGAGGACGGGGATGGGGTACTATGGTAAGATTGACATGTAATCATTATAATACAGCAACATATTCATGACAAGATGTGTCTCCATCTCCTCAAGGGGAACTGTACTCGAATCGACTACTTTGTGTCCTACAATTTTTCTGTATTTTTCCACTAGAGTATAACTGTACATGCATAACTTGTGTATGTTGACTACATGTTTTCCCTCTTGGCTTGGCTCCAGCACAGATTCACAGTCATAATAAAAAACAACGGGTGGTTTCGTTGTTGCGTTCATGGGAGAGAATTGGTACATTTTGTTTTCTTCAGGCACACTGATAATTTGCATGTCTGTACTGGATGAACAAAATTTTACGTGTCCTGCTTTTTTGCTTTTATTCGTGCCCTGCATGCATGAGGGACAAGAAAATTGTCTCTATAGGTCGTATTTCTAGATATACGCATAAATGTAGTGAAACATAGAATGAGCGCGACTTGGTTGGTATCTAAGATTTGCACAAGGAGGATAGTGCGTCCCTCATTGGCCTCTAAACTGCCTCTGTATACACTGACCAGGCCATCACCTTCCTTCTCTTTTGTGAGCTGATACAGTCTAATGTTAACTTCATTGTCACTTTCTATGATTGGTAAATCTTCTAAGGCAACAGGTTTGTTCAATGCAAGTTTTGAAAAGTTAAAGTTAGTGTTTTTGTACGGGAGGTAAGTACGCTCCGACTGTTGTTTAAAAGTTGAGAGGTGTGTATTTTCAGGTTAACGGAAATGGGCAATCATGCTTGTCAATACATTATTATTGTTTGTAGCTTTGATGTTGATTATATGATGCCGGCCTGGACAATTTGTGGGCCAAGGAATATAGTCGCCTAATATTTTTGTTCCTTTAACCCATGTCTTGTAGCATTTAAGCAACACTGGTTACTGTATTAATGCTCCAGCCACTGCCTTCTCTCTTCTGTTTTTCTAATTTATTTATTTATCCAGTCCTTGTCATCTATAGATGCAACCTTAACTTGTTTGCCTATTTTAACCATCACGGTGCATTGGAGTTTTTGGAATATTCCTAATTTAGGTTCAGCATGTTCCACTAATTCCTTGCATCCCAATCTTATCATGGACGATATGTTGGCATGTTCATTGTATGGAATAAATGTCGATGTGACAAAGTTATTCACCAAAAAAACTTCAGAAGTAGGTTGGTGAAATATAGCCTCACGCAAAGGATCCGATCCATCAGTAGCGACGAACTGTCCAACAAGAAACGGCATCGAACTGTCCAACAGGAGGCAGCGCCAACGCAGCAGCAGACTGAGCGACGAATGGATCCAGAGCCGAACCATCAGTGGACTGAGTTACGAACTGTCCAACAGGAGGCTGTTCCGGAGCAGTAGGCTGAGCGACGAATGGAGCCGAACCATCAATAGGCTGAACTCCACGTTGTTCCAAAGACGGAAGGGGGCCACCACCACCACCGGGCTGCGGGCTTGCGCTAGGGCTTGCGGACTTTGCGAGGCTTACGCTAGAGCGTGCGGACATTGCGAGGGTTGCGCTAGGGCATGCGAGGGGCGGACTGGCATAATTTCGGCATGGGGTCTTCCTTACATCCTCCAGCAATGGAATTTGATTCATCCTACACGAATAAACATAGGTATATCCATAGTAAAACAATACAAAATAGACTAGCAAAGTTACAGAAAGATATATCTACAATAATAAAATTAGACTGGTTAGAATTACTTGAATTTTTGAGGAAGATGTGTCGTCGACGAGATCAATAGCACAAATAATGTCTGAGCTGCAGCACTTGCTCTTTCATACATTAGTACACGATATCTTGGGCAAAATTAATGTGAAAATGATATACGTGTTGTAACCTAATTGCTTGCGTGCAGCGGTGGGGTGCCGCTGGTGCCGCTGAGGCATGGACACACACCTCATCAGCTTCTCGTCGAGTGAACATCCTCAAGATTGATCAACAAGACCGAAAAATGGAGCTGATAAAGAAAATGAAATCTTGCAGTCACTTATAACCGGACTCTCCAGAGGTTTGCGTTCATTGAAGATGGCAATTTTGTGTCAACGACTCTACCAACATTTAAAGTTCTCTTGAATATTTTGAAGATGCAGGAACAAGTGACAGGATTTGTCGAGTGTGGAACTGGAGTGTAACTCTGAAGAAATAACGTTTGTGTTCTTAAATAGTAAATCAATACTGCACAAGTCTAGAATTGTACTAAGTTACGACTTTGTAGTTAACTTCCTCAGTCTGGAGGAAATCATGCTGAAGCGTAGTATATTTCACTCACTTAAGCTAATCTCGGAAGACAAGCCCTAACGAGGGATAAACCAGACAGATCATTCGCTTTCTCAATCTATGGTGATGATGTTCTTGAAGGAAGATGTAATAATTTATTAGATAAAAAATCATATAAATATTTTGTATATACTAACCTTTGTAATGCATCATGCCCGACTTTGAAAAAGTCTCCTGATGGATGATCAGTTCGAGTATGTTGCGGGTATGCTTGTGTCTGCATCGGTGCTCTCTGCCACGGTTGTCGAGGTTGCCATGCATGTGTCTGAGTCGGCGGTCTCTGTAACGTTTGTAGAGGTTGCCATGCTTGAGGCTGCGGCCAGTGAGGTACAGGCAGCGAATGACGCTGGTAGTTTGGGCGAAGACTGGTCAGCGGACAGCGCTAATACGTATGTTTTGCTGGACGGTTCTGCGTCGGTCTGCACGTGAAAATTTATGTATTTAGAATTTTTTTTCACACTGATTTTGCTCTAACGTGGAATAGTTTGATTACAGTGTCCAAAAATATATCGATATTTTTCGTTAAACATACCTTATCATCCCTGAAGTTCCAGGTTGAACTGATCCACGCCCGATCGAGTCGTTACCATGATCTGTTGAAAAAGAAATTATAATAGGTTAAGTCAATTGCTGGAAAAAACATACGGAAACCACATTGGTTGATGTCAAAGATATTGGCAAGATCGATCTAACTTTAGAGATATATATAGCCCACGCTGATAATTACCTGGTGTTGCCAAACGGGTCCTTGACTTCACCATATCCTTGATGGAATACATCTGCAAAGAGAGAGAGAAAAAATATATATATATTAAAGGTTTATTTAAAAATCGTTAGTTTGGTTTCACCTATTGGGGGAGATGGAGACTGTTAGGTTTGCAAACGTCAACCTCTTCCCTAAACCTGCACAATTGCTTGTGAGCGGGTTCTCATTCAATGGGAAGAGTGTCCTTGTGAGAAAAATAATTAGTGAGTAAATTGATAGTTTCGATGAGGTTGTCGTTACAGGGTCTGAGCACTATCCTGTAAGGGACATGAAAAAATTAAAATACACACAGGACAAGTCGCATTCGATTCAATTGCAAAGAAAACATCCTGTAAACTACTTGTTGTGTCTGAGGATTTCATGTTGGAATCAGAGTCTCTATGCATAATTGCATCTGTTTTTTTGTCAATCTTTCACTCAAATCCATTCCACCGCACAATATCTTTGAATACCACATACTTTCTTCTTCTGCGCATGCGCGATATCAATCAATTACGTTATTTCGGCAAAACATTTCTTGTAAAAGACGAAATTGAACTGTTCATCTCCGTGTACAAGATACACGTGGAACAAAAACCATATGAGCACATCTTGGTTGATTCACACACTCAAGGACTTCGAAACTCTTGACTAGAGCACAAATTGCAGGACATGAATTTGAACAAGTGTTGCCTCTATAAAATATAATGTATGGCAAAATTGAGATTAGAAGTGAATTGGAATGGAGAGTGTCTACTACAATCTGGAGACTGTTGGATCATACTCTAGCGTGAAGGCCCTACACCAAAGCTATATGAATATTTGTCCGTCTACAACAAGACGCGATGTTGAAAAATGTCTACAAGGATCAGAAACTTTTACACGATTTAAACAAGCTCCCTTGAAATTTAGCAGACGCATGTTCACAGCTGCGCGTCCTGGATCGATTCTCTGTGCGGATGTTGCCTATATGACAGATTATGCAGATAAAAATGACGGAATTAGATATTTATTGATCGTCATTGATATATACAGCAAATATCTGTGTGTACAACCCATGAAAGCTATTACATTTGAAAATATGATTGCAGCATTTGATAATATTTTCAACGAACTAGTATGGACAAAAACTCGGATCATCCCAGATCAGGGCAGTGAATTCACAAATAGAAACTTTAGAGCTTATTTGACTGGCAAGAACGTATCCATTTATTACACATACAACAAGGCTTTCAAAGCATCCCCAGCAGAGCGTGTCATACGGACTATACAACTTGAGTTGGGAAAATATACGCATGCTCAAAAGACTGAACGCTATATAAATGATTAGCAAGCAATTGTGGCCACTTACAATATGACAACACATTCATCATTCATGGGACGGGTCCCCTTTGACGTTTATTTGTTGGACGACCCAAATCAAATTCAGGGTCTGTTGTCGGAAATGTATAAAATACGACGTAAAAGAATTAAAGTACCCAGTACACAACTAAAGGTGGGAGCGTACGTACGCTTACAGTGCAGTGATCCCAGTCTCAAGACATTCAGGCGCGGACACGAACCAAGGTTCACGAAGGAAGTGTTGCGTATTTCACGTGTTAATCAAAAGCATTACCCTCTGACCTATGAAATAACACCACTCAATACTGATGAGCCCATCAAAGGTTTTGCCTACAGGCAGGAACTAGTTCAGTGTGACAGACCTGATATTTATGCCATCAAGGTATTGAAAACCCGAATTATTCGAGGAAGAAAGCAACTCTACTTGACAAATACGGATTATTCAGACAGCAAACCTACGTGGATAAATGAAGGAAACGTTGTGTCGTGATGTATGATAAACGTACTTTGAAACGTAAATTGAATTTTTATAATAAATTAAATAGACTAAAATCATGCAAACGTAGTCAGCTCATCAAACTATTAAGTGATAAAGAAGTTAAAATTATCTGCGAAATATTTACAAATATACAGAGTGGAAAATTGGTCTGTGACAAGCTGACCAATTGACGGGTAAATAGATTTAACTCTATAGTAAAACAATTAGGCAGGAAATCGTCCGGGAGTAAATCCTACGTGGCCAAAAGGAAAACATTATCAATCGTGCGTGGAGGATTTTCTGTTAAATTTACTATTACCTACTGCAGTGAGTTTCTTGACAAAAATAATCCATGGATGAATCGGTTTACTACCTAGTTCCAAAATCCAAGATGGATAAGTTCATATTGGTGGTAGCGCTTCACCCATATCTGTCACAACAAGGCCAGAAATAGCAGAACACAGCAGTACGTATCACAGTCAAAGATTGAACATGCGAGGGGACGATATGCTAGATTTGAACGCTTCGCCTGAAATAGTACTAGAATTATTCGATTTTATTAACGGCCTCTATCGCTCTAGCATAACTACAGAACTCACAAAAGGATACATGTTGCAGCGCCATAAACGGACTCATTGTCACCCGCTGCTAAGACGCTCCCCAGCGGTTTGCTTCATTACCTACGAATCAAAACAGCATTAAAATTTGAATCAAACGGGTGTGTTAGCCGTCCCGATGTCCAAAGCCGTATTCATGTGGTTGATCTCCTAAAAAGTTTATTAGTAAATATAACATTTATAAGCTCAGATGTCAATGCTATCATTCAAACGCTCCTGGATAAAATGTCTATGTCATTGTACAAAAATAAACTATTGAAATTTGAAGAGAAGGAGGACGAGATAGATCGCTTCTGGAACACATTACAAATAACACACGGCTTCGTAAAACTGTCATAACAAAACAACACTGGTATACGATCACTGTATAATCACAGAATAACAAAACCTAACACGCAACAACCAGGTGTAACATGTATGTCACTCACACCAGTATGGGGAAGTAGTGGCTCTTACCAACCAAGAGATAAAGATCATGACTGGCAAATAACATATGAAAACCTGAAAGAAATATGACCCTACTAGCGTGGAAACACACAAAATAAACACCACGTCACATATAATCATTTACAATACCACGTATCATAACGCTGATACAACAATAAAATATATATAAGTTCACTTTAAATGTTGCACTTTTGGGGAAGGATCAAGCGCAGGAACCTTTCGTGACCGATGCAGAGAAGTGACTGAAGCGGGAATGTGAATGGTGCGCATGGGTGCCAGCGTATTGAACGTAATCGTGCCTGTACTGCAGCGAGGTGAAACAGGTATCATCTTCGTTTAAAACCAGTGTCGACCTCGTCTTAACAGGTAACGTTTAGCGTTTAGTGTGCCTCTATCTCCAGGGCTGAATTGGTGAGAGGAATCCCAGGGCATATTTGATGACAGGGTCTTGGTGGCATCATGCTTATGATGATGTA